>CANNZV010000885.1:0-205378 GCA_947561585.1 Caprella mutica
GGTTATAACCCATCAAAATTACGGACTATATGTATATTATCCTAGTGAGTTATATTCTAAGGTTATACCCATCAAAATTACGGACTATATGTATATTATCCTAGTGAGTTATATTCTAAGGTTATACCCATCAAAATTACGGACTATATGTATATTATCCTAGTGAGTTATATTCTAAGGTTATACCCATCAAAATTACGGACTATAGGTATATTATCCTAGTGAGTTATATTCTAAGGTTATACCCATCAAAATTACGGACTATATGTATATTATCCTAGTGAGTTATATTCTAAGGTTATACCCATCAAAATTACGGACTATATGTATATTATCCTAGTGAGTTATATTCTAAGGTTATACCCATCAAAATTACGGACTATATGTATATTATCCTAGTGAGTTATATTCTAAGGTTATACCCATCAAAATTACGGACTATATGTATATTATCCTAGTGAGTTATATTCTAAGGTTATACCAATCAAAATTACGGACTATATGTATATTATCCTAGTGAGTTATATTCTAAGGTTATACCCATCAAAATTACGGACTATATGTATATTATCCTAGTGAGTTATATTCTAAGGTTATACCCATCAAAATTACGGACTATATGTATATTATCCTAGTGAGTTATATTCTAAGGTTATACCCATCAAAATTACGGACTATATGTATATTATCCTAGTGAGTTATATTCTAAGGTTATACCCATCAAAATTACGGACTATATGTATATTATCCTAGTGAGTTATATTCTAAGGTTATACCCATCAAAATTACGGACTATATGTATATTATCCTAGTGAGTTATATTCTAAGGTTATACCAATCAAAATTACGGACTATAGGTATATTATCCTAGTGAGTTATATTCTAAGGTTATACCCATCAAAATTACGGACTATATGTATATTATCCTAGTGAGTTATATTCTAAGGTTATACCCATCAAAATTACGGACTATATGTATATTATCCTAGTGAGTTATATTCTAAGGTTATACCCATCAAAATTACGGACTATATGTATATTATCCTAGTGAGTTATATTCTAAGGTTATACCCATCAAAATTACGGACTATATGTATATTATCCTAGTGAGTTATATTCTAAGGTTATACCCATCAAAATTACGGACTATATGTATATTATCCTAGTGAGTTATATTCTAAGGTTATACCCATCAAAATTACGGACTATATGTATATTATCCTAGTGAGTTATATTCTAAGGTTATACCCATCAAAATTACGGACTATATGTATATTATCCTAGTGAGTTATATTCTAAGGTTATACCCATCAAAATTACGGACTATATGTATATTATCCTAGTGAGTTATATTCTAAGGTTATACCCATCAAAATTACGAACTATATGTATATTATCCTAGTGAGTTATATTCTAAGGTTATACCCATCAAAATTACGAACTATATGTATATTATCCTAGTGAGTTATATTCTAAGGTTATACCCATCAAAATTACGGACTATATGTATATTATCCTAGTGAGTTATATTCTAAGGTTATACCCATCAAAATTACGAACTATATGTATATTATCCTAGTGAGTTATATTCTAAGGTTATACCCATCAAAATTACGGACTATATGTATATTATCCTAGTGAGTTATATTCTACGGTTATACCCATCAAAATTACGAACTATATGTATATTATCCTAGTGAGTTATATTCTAAGGTTATACCCATCAAAATTACGAACTATATGTATATTATCCTAGTGAGTTATATTCTAAGGTTATACCCATCAAAATTACGGACTATATGTATATTATCCTAGTGAGTTATATTCTACGGTTATACCCATCAAAATTACGGACTATAGGTATATTATCCGGATTTTTGTAAATAATTTTAAATCTAATTTTTTGTTATTCAGACTTATTTTTTCTGTTATCCAGATTTCAGTTATCAAGATTTCTCTGATTACCCGTTAAAAATGATGTGGACTATATTTTTTTTTTAATTATCCTGTTTTTTTGTGAATAAAACTTTCCATATTTTTTTATCTCTGATTTTTTTTTTGTAGTCTCGGATTTTTAGGTTCCTCGAATTTCTTTTTATTCCCGGATGTTTTGTATCCCATATTTTTAATTTACCCTATTTCTTTTTTTGTATTCCTTTTTTTCTTTTAGCCGTATTCTTTTTTTGTAATCCAGATTTGATTTTTCTTTTTGGATTTTCGATTTTACCGGATTTTCGGTTAACTTGATTTACGTTTTTTATGGATTTTTCAGTATTTCTGAGTTTTCAGTATCCATATTTTCGATTTTTCCAAATTGTCAGATTTTTTGAATTTCCGGGTTTCAGATTTTTGGTTTAAAGGATTACAGTTTCATTTTCATTTTCGGTTCAATAGTATAGTCATTGAATTTCTTATCCTAATGTTAAAGAAACATTTTATTTTCTGTGGTAATTTTTTTATAGAAATATGTATTCATATATATGTATTTAAATATTTTGCGCGGGAATATTAATACTTATAAATGAGCCAATTAATGTCCCTTAATTATTTTCTGCAAATATTATTTTGTTATCATAATTTCTGATAACTTTTTACCTGACGAATGCTTGCATATTTTCTTTAGATTATTAACAGAAGTAAATAGAGATTCAGTTTTTATCCTGCTAATTTCATTCTAATGAAAAACCAACTCAAATAACAGCCAAAAATCCATGTACGATTATAAAAATTGCAACAAATTAACTACTATTCAATTTATATTCATTTTCTTAAAACCATTGAGTATATATATTGAACTTAGGTAAATCTGTTACACCTGGATTATTACATTGAACATTTCCAGAATTAAGAGAGGATAATAGCAAGAGTTACATTAACATATCAGGGCAGCTTTGACAATGATATGTCTCAGAGTTGAATGCTTCCATTGACAGCAGGATTGTCCCAAGGTAACATTCGCAATATATTCCATGTGGAGGCACCATTAAATCTAATGTCCTGGAATTACAACTCCTTTGATCACAGTTTCATATTGAAGGAATGTCCCTTTGACGATGAAATTATATGCGATAAGTATATAGGATAATACTCTTGGTGAAAGTAATGAATATCAAATGAATTTATGTTATTTCCTTTTATAACATAGGTAGGAACATTAATTGAATGTTCCTTCATTTTGATGCAATTAAAGTTATTTGAATTATGATATCTGTTAAACGAGATTTTATGAAATACAATATATTTATTATTATTTTTATGTCCAGAAAATATGAAATTTGTATCTTTTAATTCTTTAATTAATTTGACCTTAACTGATGATATTATACGTTATTTTTACAAAAAAACCTCTAAATTAGGAGGAATTACGAGATTTCCATGACTATACTATCTATTCAATAGCAAAAATTAGTAAATTAATTACATCATATAAAAAGACCAACAAGAATAATTTTCATCGATACACGCCGAGTTTTGAAAGACATTAATTAAAACTTTTAGAAACTACGTAAATATTTGAATAAAATATATGTATCTATAGCACATATTATATAATAGGAATGTTTAACATGCCATAATATCCTAATATTACAGTCTGGTAATTAAAACATTGAGTCGAATTTTATTGGTAATTTAGAACGTTTTAAATTGTAATTAAAGAATAGCAATATTACAATAGTCTGGTATTATTATACCTTATTAAAAAAATCATTTCAACTTACATGAAAAAAAAATTTACCGGCCAATTATAGAGTAAATATTCTATCTAAGTTCTGTGATTAAAATATCTAAGTGGAAAATTGATCCTTTACCTAATATTACTATGACTCTGTACTCTTCAATAATTAATTATAATCTATTAGATATAATTCTCGTATTAATCACTTTGAAAGTGACAAGGACAGCTAATCGACTGTAATATGATTAATAGCGCATTACGTATTACCCTTAAAAGACTGACTGAGGAGTTCAAGCTCGACAAACCGAATTCATTCAATATAATAACACTATTTCCATCAATCTTGGGTAAATAAATTTTGCCCAGTACATTAATATGATAAAAGATATTAACTGACAGAAAATCGCATAATTCGAGCTGCTGGTTTCCTAAATATCTTTGTGTAAAAAATCCTCTCAAATTTGTCAGTCCAATAATTAGGATTAACTTAATATTACATGCTATATAATTTAAGATTTGCATAAATAATGAATTTAATAAACAACTTTGAAAGAAGTTAGGGTGAAATGCTATCATTTAGATATATAGTCCATTCTTTCTACGCACAAAAAGGTTCTAGGTAAAGAGCTCGAAAAAATTGCTCGAAGCTCAAAAAATAGTTGCTCAAAAGAACAATTGCTCGAAATAGAGTTACTCAAAAACAATAGTTCGAACGAACAATTGCTCGAATGATCAAATTGCTCACAGTGATCGAATAACTGAGAGTCAGAATTAGTATTAATTTGGATAACTTCGATTAGCTGCACCTAACCATTCTGTTTTTTAATGAGTAACTTATAATAACGTTATTGTATCGATATATATTGTATTACTTACTTTTTTATTTACTTATTTTTTTATTTACTTAGCCTACTTTTAATTCTTTTTTTAAATCTAATTATTTGAGTAATTACCGAAAGTCAGTTAATCATGAAGTGGAATCTCTTCGATTAGCTGCTTCTAACCGTTCTTGTTTTTAATCAGTAAATAATAATTCAGAGTGAGAACTGTATTTCGTTTTTTTTCATATGTTTGAGCGATTGATCATTCGAGCAATTGTTCATTCGAACGAGCAATTCAGTTTTGAGAAAGTGTCCAATCGAGCAATTGTAATTCGAGCAATAGCCTTTCAAGCAGTTTACCGACAACCACGTAAAATTTTCCTTTAAAAATTCCTGAGGAAATCCTGACAATCTATTATAGTTATATTCATTACATTATATAAACACAGAATTATACATTCATCTCTAGGGATAGATATTCGAAATAAATAATTATAATATAGCTTTCGAGAAAGTAAATTTTCACACGTGATTAAACATTTACGAGCTAGCACTAATTGAACATAAACTAACTCCTACAGATTACTTTGTTCTAAATAAATTTTCATTCAATTTAACTATATTCACTTCACGCTATTAAATTCAATTCCCATTTTATAGCATAAAAGCAAACATCAATCTTAGTTGGAGAATTATAAAGTAGAGAGTTTATTCATTAAATGTAGCAATGGTAAACGTTCAATTATTTATAGCCTGTCATCAAAATTATTTTACCAAAATTTTCGACCAATCGTCAATGAAAATAAGCGGTATACGTCCTACAACAATCGGTATACCGCGACAATTTAAAATCTCTAACTTATAATGGAATATTTGTCAAACCAATATAATTAAAACCCCATTGCTTCAGTATAAATGACAATTTATAATCAAATATAGGTACTGACTATGACAATAATGTAAATTAAATTACGAAAGATGGAAGTAGAAATAGAATGATTCATCATTTCTATCACCATGTACATTACCTGCAATATATTCTGTAAAAGAAAAAGCTATTTATTGTATTCGAAGACAGACGTGTATGTATTTTCCCCCCTGGGTATTTTTCCTCAGTTACCTTAATCATTGTTTGTATTTCAGCAACTAGAAATAATAATATGTAGGTGTGAGTAAGAGACCGCTCGGGGAGACTCCTCTTGCAATATCAGTCTAATTGGGTGGTGCATATTCGAATAGATTTACTATTGGAGCAATAATTAAGGGTTGTGTTTGTAACACAGCAATTAGAAATATAAAGAATTCTCAAACACAAATTGATTTGATATTAATTATTGTTAGTGAAAATAAAACTGATATAGCTTAATGCAATAATAATTGTGCACTATTTTGTGATGAGGTAAACAGAGAAAATAATATTATGTGGTCATAGAAGATTAATAGGAGATATACTTAGTCTCCTATAACTCCATCATAATCTTTCCTTCGGTTAGAGAAATGAAAACAAATTTAAACTACAATCAAATGAATCAATCCTATATTATTTATATTTTCGACTGGAAAATATTCTCGTGTGCATATATTAATATAATAACTGATTTAAATTTTCAATCATCGATTTTTTATTAAACGAGAGCGTTTTATATTTCGGTTCACACTATAAATATTTATTTTTCCTTTTAATATTAGTTATTACTATACTTATAAATTTTAAATTGTTATTCTACAATTTGATATATAGTTATAGTAAATATATCTTTTGTTATCTGAATAAATATGTTCTATACCTGGTAAGCTGTAGCTCAATATAAAAACTAACTATGCTGAAAAGATACACATCTCTCGTATTCCGCAAAATTCTTCCAAAATAAAAAACTATTCACGATCGTCCTTTCGATCAAAAATAGCTCGACACGGAAATCTGTTTTTAAAATGCATTCCTCTCTAGGTATTTATACTGAAAACATTGACAGTTGCATGCGTGAAATTCCATTCCGTCTCCTCTTCGATGACAATTATTTATATAATTTTCCGAATATACTCAGAAATATACTTGAAAGAAATAAAGTACGTGGAAAGTTAAATACAGAAACATGTTGATTCCTAATAGCTGTTTTTCTGTCTTTTCCATATTATGTATATTACTACAACTAATATTTAACCAATAAATTCATTTCCTGTGTCATGATAATTTATTCATGTACAGTAAGTGGAAAAAACTTCAACTCTTCGGTGGATTCCAGATTCGTGCAGCTTTCGACGAACATTTTGTGGAAACTTTGTTCTGTGTGGTTTACATTGAGCTCTGCAATGATCTTATGAGTTGTGGTTTAGAACTTCAGAGTCAGACTGCCTCTTTGAGGCAATTTTGTCCTGGGCCAGATCTGTTACTAGTTGTGGACACTTTTCCTTCTCTCTCAAAGTCATTATTTTTGAGACAGTCACAATCATCAACAATTTACCCACTTTCAAAGTCCAAAAAGTTTTACACTTTTACTAGTTAATACCAATTTTCTTTAAATAGCTGTATAAAACAACTATTTTAGATTAACAAAGAAATATTATATTTTTAAATTCAAAATAAAAAAATTAAATATGTAAAATTGTAAACCTCTGCTATAGTCTACGTATGATATGCTCAAAGATTGATTCCTTATACAGTTTGGTGTTTCCATTTTTTCTATCCATCCCCAGAACTTTCAATTTAACTGATACCATTTTCGATCGAGTATATAAGAATATTTTCATCTGTTCAAATTCTTAGAATATTTAAAAGGATATTATAAAATATTGTCTTTGTGTGTCATACAGTTGAGGGGCCAAATACGATATATAAAAATTGTTCCTCCACTCAGAAAGCAATGGAACTTGAACGAGAAAGCCTTTAGAGAAAGCTTTACAGTTGATGAAAGGTTGAACTAAATAGGCGTTAGAGGTTACAGAGTGGACCAAGATATAAATAGACTTTACTGCTATTACTTACAATACTGGATAATACCAGTCATGAAATGATGTATATGGGCTCTTGCCAATTGACAGCCTGAATTGACACTAAACTAATAACTGACAATAGGTATTCAGTCTCTACTCTTTATAAACTCTAAGTCTAAACCTAATGAGTTTGAGTTCAAAAGGTATCGGAAGGTTTAACTATGTGTTTAAAAAACAAATTTCTTATTTATAAACCTACGTTACTGCATTTTTCACAAGTTGTTAATTTACACTAAACTAAAGTGTACCAAATTTCAAGTAAAAATAATGAACCCATGAGGAGAAATAATTACATAGGTATATAAGATATTGGCAACTGAGAGCAGATATTTGATTGGGTGGAAGAGAGGGTGTGTATCTCGCGCGTAATGTGTTCTCAATGGGTCTATTTCATTTGGGTCGCGGTCATTTGAGTCGCGGACCATTTGGGTCGCGGTCATTTGGGTCCGTGTTTATAAAAAAGTATGAAAAAATTCATAGTTAATTGAGTTTATGTATAATTGAATGCTTTCTCAGTTTTAAGTTTTTTAAGTTTAATATTTTAATATTCACTGAAATTTTAATTAATGTATAAAAAAACATTTGATGCCATTGATTCCTGCTTACATTTGGAATGTCCATAGATTATTGTTGAATAATTTACCTAGTACAAACAATAACATCGTAGCTTATCATAAGCCATCGTAACGCATATTGCTTGCATCCAAACATATGAAAATTCATAGATACATTGAAAAAAAAAGTCTAGCTGCAACAAAGGAAATGAAAGTCGAATGTGGTGAGCCATTTCATGGGAAAAAGAATTACAGAATCCTTACGGTAAAACTTCAAAATGTTGTTAAATGATACAACTCAAATGATAAATTATTGTTTTTAAAAAACGTTGCCCACAATATGCTTCTTTTTTCTATACTATGAACTAATTTAAACCTTCGGTTTCAAACCCTATTTTACCATGTTAGACGTAAGCAAACCTTTGTTGTAAAAAAAAACTTATTTTTTAGAGTATGCTAAATTTACATTGTTCGCCACGTTGTGGAAGCTCATTAAATGTTTTTTTATACATATATTAAAATTTCATTAAATATTAAAATATTTCATTAATTAACCTTAAAACTGAGAAAGCATTCAATTACACGTAAGCTAAAATAACTATGAATTTTATTATACTTTTTATAAACACGGACCCAAATGACCGCGACCCAAATAGCCCGCGACCCAAATAGCCCGCGACTCGTTCTTAATGAAAACGTATATATGGACTGATGTGTGTTTGGCGGGTACCAAGCTGTATTTCTTTCTATACCTACGTTGCAACATATCACCACAGTACAATTTATTTTATTTCATTTTACAACATTTGAAAAAAAAACAGAAATATAGTTGGTATTTATGTAGGAACAAATTCAAGAAAGGCCGATAAATTTGAATGAATCAATGAGTGATATAAAATAATTTAAGAAGGATGTGGTTAGAAAACAAATGTCAAGCACATTAGTGCAAATCTCTTGGGTCGACCACATAGTAGAATGTTCATTAAAGGTCCCCTCTACTCTATTTTTTTTTATTTCTCTATTCATTAGAACTAAGGTTACTGATTATAAAACTGCAAATCATTTCATTTCAAATTTGGTTCTGTAGTTTTATTATAATATGTAATTTAAGATTTTTTCCGTTCTTTCTACTACCCCTCTGAATTACAAGCAAAGAAAAAGCCCCTATGTGCGATAGGCTAACTGGATCCGATAAATTCAAAACAATAACAAAGTTGATTCCAAGATAATGGATTCATTTAAAGAATCCAAGTACCTAATTAAGTATTTCTTACTAATAGTTATCATATATCATAACATATTTCCTATCTAGAGAACTGTCCATTTTAAAACACTGTATTTGAATAGGTAAGTACTATGTATATACGAACGAACATACCTACTCAATTATGCGGCCTTTATCTTCTTATGAATCTCATAATGAAAAATGTGAAATGTAAATTTTTCTTATATAATTAATTGTGAACAGAATACTTAATCGATTTAAATTCTGCTTACTGTTATATGTTATATAACCTTAGCTCTACAAATTTAAAGCAACTCCATTTTTTTTAATTTAGAGTGGAGAGGACCTTTAATCTTCAGTTTATAGCTACACATTTAAATGTGATTTAGTATTTGCATTTTATGAGTGCGTGAGAAACATACACTTCTCCTATTTTTGTAGTTTCTAAAATACTTATATCATCAGCGTTAACACTGCAAATGCCAAGCTAATATTAAATAAATTGATTAGTTTGCAAATTACTTACAGAAATAAACATTATGATGCTCCTAAATTTTCTTGAAACTCAGATCTCAAAACTCATTTCATTTAATGATTCATAAAGAGTTTTTACTTCATCAAATGATTGAAAAAGATATCAGAATTATACACGAAGCAGAAGTTTCATAAATTAAATTATTTGTAGTTTGCCTATAAAATATTCTGTTGGCGAAATGCGGAACTAATTCAATATTCAGTCATTGACTACTACTTCCAATTCTCGTGAGAATTGGAATTACTGTCAGTGAGAGGTGGGAATGCAAATGACTGGAATAGTGCAATAATTGATAAAAGATGTCAAAGTCACTCAAATATTTTTTACAGTTCACTTCCTGTTTTTGAATAGAAATTATATACAGTGTGTGTTTGAATGCAGAACAGATCATGACATGCAGTTTTGAATAATTAAATTGCAGTTTGTTTAAATAAGTGAAGAGGCAATGTATATTTAGTCTTTGTCAGTAATTCGTTAGAATTGACAGTAATATGTACTCTATCGAACATTTTCATCATTTATTTATATTCTGCCATGGATATTCTATATACTAAATTAAGTTATAGAGCATTTTAGTTCAAAAACATTTCAAATCACATAAAATACATCCACTGATATAAAAGAATATTATTATTGCATTATATAATGTAATTATCTACATGCTTTTATTTTTAGGTCTATTGATGAATATATTAAACGTTATTTCTTTATTCTAATAAATAAATCTCCATCTTATATACCTTAGAACTTCTTCAAATACTTTACTTTTTGAAGAAAAAGATCGAAAAAATACGATCAGAAAGAAATTATGTATAACTAGATTATGTGCACTTTTTGAGTTATCGAGTTATAAATGACCTTGACCTTGACCTTTGCCCGGATCGCTTCCAAAATTCTACCAGATCGCTCATAGACATTGACCAATCGTCCCATCAAATTTCAGACAATTTGGTTGAATACTTTTACAGTCACTGAGTTACAAATGGCCTTGACCTTGACGTTAGACCCGATCACTCCCAAAATCTAACAAAATGGTTCCTGTATATTGAACAATCGTCCCACCAAGTTCCATGCAATATGGTTCAATACCTTTTGAGTTATAAATGACCATGACCTTGACCTTCTACTGGGTTGCTCCCAAAATTCTAGCAGCAGGTCACTGGACATGGACCAATCGTTTCACCAAATTTCAGGCAATTTGGTTGAACACTTTTTCAGTTAAAAGCGAATAACAAGATGATAAATAGATAAATAAAAAAATATAAATATAAAGTCCGATGAAAATATGACCTTCCCGCATTCTGCGAAGGTAATTAGGACAAATATTATATCGAATAACATAAATAAATAATTCTTAAGCCTACTGCTTAAAGCTAATATTTGAAAGATTTAGTGAAGACTGGGCATGTACGTACGTGAGACCACCGTCCATTTCATTGAAGAGACGCTTCTCATCTCCGGTGTCTCATCATCTTCAGGAATCTATTGCCTTCTCAGAGGTAAAAGTGACACTGCAATCCCAGTAACTAAATACGGTTGAACTTTGAATGAACTCAGTTACGGCTAGATGCTTCTTACGGAACTAAATCAGTACCTTATCCCTAAATATATGGAGAAGGTGAATGCACTTTATTTAAATTGAATAACTTTATTTTCGAAACGTTGCGCATCGGGATTATCATGTGTGTTAAAAAGAGGATCTAGTAGTTCATTAATTATACACCTTAATAAGTACTTATTTACTTTCAGTTATGTTAATTTATAAATAACAGTACGTATAACAAATCTTGAATGAAATTCACCAACTGTTTATAGAATTCCCAGTAAATAATGTAAACAAATACTAATATAAAATATACTTCGTGCATTAAATAATGAATTATTCACCTCATATAATGCATATAACTGTATATTACTTTTATTAAAAGTTAATTACTTGTGAAATTGAAAGGTGAATAACTATAAATAATAAATACTTTGCTGCATAAGTTTAAATATCTTATTAAGTATGCAGGTTGGTAAAAAAAAACACTACAGTGGAACTTATCTATTATGAAATCCAGTATATAGAAATAGAGTCCTCAGTAAACATGAACTAGCCTATATGTTTACTGAACAAATTTTCCGTAGTCTGCAATAAAATGGTAATTAGTTTACTAAAAACCGATGGCCATTCACATCAGCTTTATTTTAATAACATGAGATGGATCCTTCTTTATTTAGTGTACAAAGTTAATTCTATACTGTATGTAAGCGTTAAATGTTATATGGAGGCACATCTGCCTATCTCAGGGAGTTGTATAAACAGCTGAAGAGAAGGCCTGAATATATCACTTTCACAATCTTTAGGGAAAATGAACACGAGTAGTAATGAAAAGGTTGTGAATGAAAATAATACTAGGAGTAATTCTATGTCTTGTACGATGACTTTATTATATTCTACATACAATTCTATATGTAATATGATAAATCATTGAATAAATTGAATAATAATAATTAAATAAGTAATGAATTACTTATTTCAGTTATATATATTAGCTTCATGAATTTCAATTCAAAAATTGATTTGAGAATTCCACAAAATTATCCACTCCCATTAAATCTACATGATTCTACATGTTCCTAATTCTATAATACCATAATATGAATATTATTAGTACCATATAGATAATTAATTCTAAAAATAATAATTATAAATTATACATAATACATATAGGTACACTTTTGGTGGATGAATAAATGAAAAATGTGATCTAAAAGAAATAGATTTTAGTATGTATAGATACTCTTTCCCGGCCAATTCCATAATTATGATTATAGTGATCACACGTCCATGATCATGAGAAGAGTGCATGAGTTATTAAAGTATTCGCGTTGCAGTCATAAGAAGATTGCATGAGTTCTGAAAGTATTCGCGTTGCAGTCATAAGAAGAGTGCATGAGTTATAAAAGTATTCGCGTTGCAGTCATAAGAAGAGTGCATGAGTTCTGAAAGTATTCGCGTTGCAGTCATAAGAAGAGTGCATGAGTTCTAAAGGTATTCGATTGCAGTCATAAGAAGAGGACCTAAAATCAAACAAATAAGAACAGGAGAGTCACTCAGAACTTTGCCTCTCCCCTAAAAGCCGCAAGACAAATACAAGCAGAGTTAAAGTGTGACCAATTTATTGCCCTCTCTGGACTTCCCCTCCTTTCTTTGATTTCATTTGATTGCTTCCGATCCTATCTAGGAAAAAAAAAACGAGAAATATTTTAGTATAATAATAGTAACAACAGTTTAATAAACTGCTGGTATAAATTGAAAATATCATAATCTTTATATTGAATACAAAAATTTATTTGATTCTATTCAATCATTGCATATATGCCACTGTATACATGTTGATTCAGTTTGTACTATTTAAGTAAAATAATATAGATATATTTCTTGTTTTATTATTCAGATGAAAGCACGCTATCGTTGTCATTAGGTAAATACCAGGTAGAAACAATTCATAATATATGTAATAAGGAGTGAGTTGTCATAAGTTCTCAACAGATCGAAAGCAAATAAACTTTTCCTAAATACCAGAAAAATATATTTTAATATATTTTCATATTGTAATGGACTATAAATATAAACTTTATGGCAATATACTTGGATGACAGCTTGAAATTTTAAACGCAAGTAATTAAAATTATTACATAGCAAAGAATTATCAGATTTATATGATGCTATCGGTAAAATTCATATAATGAATTATTTTAGTCATCTTATATTTTCATGATTGAATATTTATGATTAATTCACCAATATCTTAGTTACGAAATGAACACCTATGAATGTCAGAGTCATAAACTTTTCATTTCAAAGAAAAGAGCTATTTGTTCTCTTCAGCCAAACAAGTTTTTATTCTTCTAAATTCAAAATTAATTTTGATGTGAACCTATTATATGTAGATTATGAAGGCAATTATAGATTTTTGGGCACTATAGGAACATAATGTTAATTAGTTTGTTTAATAGATAAGAGAGTGGTTGTTTTACTACACCATTTTAGCCTCAAATTAAAAGAAGTCAAGTTCAAATAAAAATTAGTCAAATTCAAATTAAAGAATCAAATTCAAATTAAAGGAAGTGAATTTCGAATTAAAATTAGTCAAGTTCAAATTAAATAGGTAAACTTCAAAATAGATAAAGTGTACCTCAAATTAAATAAGTGTACTTCAAATTAAAATTTAACATGAAAGTGAAAATTAAAATTTTCCTTTTTATTTTATAAAATATCATATATTATGAATGATGAACTCAAGTGAAGATCAATAATTCAACCATCTGATAAATCTATGGAATGAATATTCTACTGCATCCATTATGCATGAACTTTTGATTGATTATATATACTGGGACTTGCTATGAATTAGACAAATAAATACAGTATGGGCCACAAAAATGTTTCCTCTTTTTCAAATACTTGTAAATCGTTAACCAATGGACAAAAAAAGAATTTATTGGTCTCGTTTTCTCTGCTTCTTATTGTACTATTAACAGGAAAAAACTTTATTCAACAGATGGACATAGTTTAAGAACAGGTAAGCAAAGAGTGAGGGTGATTATTTTTGTCATTGCGCGAAGGTTATTCTTAGAGCTAACTCTGTGATTTTATTTACTTAAAGGCGGTGAATAAAGAAGAAAAATTATAATGGTAGACATTTTTATACAGGGTGGTTAAACTTCTTACAGGGTGGTTAAAGAGACCAAGATACAGTTTTTTCGTTCATTGGTTAACGATTTATAAGTATTTGAAAAAGCGGAAACATTTTGTGGCCCATACTGTATATGATGAAATAAAACTGCTTTTGCCATTATTAAATTTATGCAGAAAACTTCCTATTTGTGAATTAGCCTTATTTAGTTTTGAATTTTGAAGTTGACTTTTTTTAATTTGAACTTGACTAATTTTAATTTAAAGTTCACTAATTTTAATTCGAAATTCACTTCCTATAGTTTGAATTTGACTAATTTGAATTTGAACTTGACATTCTTTAATTTGAGGCTAAAATGGTGTAGTTTGTTATAATTATGTTCATATTATTACAAATAAGATCTTCCGTTGTCCTTTTTTGCAATAGGGTTCATAACTTCATACATTCTGAAAATCCTTTTAAATTTAAACTATTCAAAACATTTCCTGATCACAATATATATATAAATGTGGAATTTGTGTGGATTATAATATTTCATATGCATTTCCTAATTTTAAATAAGAGATATAATATAATAGGATTAATTATATATTTTCTTCAAACGGTATATTGTTCTTTTAATTGCTTTAAACATTTCTCTCAATGAAAAATATAACATAACTAACCCTAATTTCTAAGTTAAAATTTTAGGAGTTAATTAATATAATAGCGGGCAAAATATAACAGCCAGTAAGGATAAGTACACTAAAATACTGATTATTAAATAGGATGATACGGCGAGAAAAGATATTATGTCCTTAGTTAGATATATATTATACCTATCACTAGTATTTATAGTAGATAAATGCAATAAATAAGAATAGAATGTGTCATCTACAGATGAATAAAAGTATCTTCAAAATTACCAAGGCTAAATTTAAGAATAACCAAAAAATTGTAAAATGAAAAAATTACACAACATAAACAAGTGTTTATTCATTTAGAAGAGCTTAGCTAGAGTACTGTTTCATGTCTTAGGTGTACCGTTATTGGGTCATTCATTTGACGACATGGCAGCGTGTAATCGAATGCCGGTGGCTTCCCATGTAAAACGAATGATTCTGACCCTTCAACATGAGGGCAAAATAAATTCAGAGATAGCAACAAGCATTGGAGAGTCGAAAAGTTCTGTGCAACGAATTATTGTCCAATTTTAAAGGGATCGGCTGCTTTCAGAAAGTTTTTCTTTATTATTAATCTGAGACTTCCATAATTTTGTAGCTACATGTAGAACTGGAAACGGGAAAATGGTTTTTGTTCGGGCTAAAATTTGGCTACAACTAATAGAGAACTTTTTTTATAGAAAACGAATATTTTAGGGGTAAAATTACACTGTTTAAGCTTTACAATTTCACTTCACATTTTTCGAGATATCTGTAACGTAAACATATCAGAAATTCACCGTTTGTTTGGAAGTTATATTTTTAAATAAATATTTTTTTAGAAAACCTTCTTTTTTGCTTTTCTGGTTCAGATATCTAAATAAACTCAATGTTGCGTTTTAGAACTCTTTTTTTCCTTTACAATTAGGAGCCCTGCAATGTCTCTCTACAGCTGAAGCAGATAGAGAAATGGAGCGCCAATCATCCCTGAACCTAAGTTATCAGGATAGACTAGAACAGCTGTACAATCATATCATCTCGCTTTAGAAGGGTAAAGTCAATGTGGCACTGATTTCTTATTGGAGCCTATAGTGCAGGGGAGGGTAGCTTTATACCTCTTTATACCTGAATACCTTTAAATATTCATAGTCACCATTTAAGATTAATTTAAAATATTAACTAATGTATAATTTCTCATGTATCAAAAAATGTAGAACTGTCCGAGAAATCTAAAAACTGTCAAATATATATTTTTAGTACATACAATTACTGTTTGTTCAATGTTACACAATCATATTAAAAAGTATCAGACAAATTATCACATATACCTACTGAATGAGAGTTGGGTGAATTTCAATACTTTTAACTCATTCGCTACTTTAAACTTTCATTATTTCAAAATACGCAATATTGACCCTCCAGCCTCCATATAATCATTTTCTTTTCCTTTACCTCGTAGAAAATTAAATATCTAAAAGGAGTTATAATCATATAATATCGTGATTCATATCTCGCTCTTCTTACCATATGCATTAACCTGAGTTGTAATTTGGTAATAAAAGCGGGGCCTACCTGCACACTGATTTGTTAATGCCCAAGTTCTATTGCAGCATGGTCTTCGACCGGTCCAAATTTTTATTTATGCAGGATAATATGCGCTCTACCACACTGTAAAAAAAGCTAAAGCCGACTTTATTGGTGAAGGAATTGAATTGATGCGCTGAATAGCACAAAGCGCTGACCTTAATGCAATAGAGAACGTTTGGAAAGTTATTGGTGATCGGGTACAACGGAAAAAATCAAAAACCAGGATGACCTCAGGGAAAACTGAAAGATAATTGGAACAATCTACGCCATCATTTATCGAGAATTTAATTCAATCGCGAGGTAGAAGATATCCGAAAATTAACAATCGTAAAGAGATGTTCACAAAATATTAATACATTTCACATGTTTCTTCTAGTTCTTCAATATTTTAAATTATTTAATTTATTTTCATAAGTGACTATTAACTATTGAAAAGAGAAAATTCAAAGATACTTCCATTATGTGTAGATTACTGATTAAATATTTATTGATTTAATTAACATAATTACAAGCGATAGCTATAATACATATCTAACTACTGCACAATATCTTTCATGAACGCTTCGCCATTATTTAATAAACCGTATCTTACTGAGCCAAATATTTTGGGCGCTACTGCAGTAGATTCATTTAATATATATCTAACCCAGTACGATGATTATGTATCTATATTAGAAAGGATAATGTATTGGAAATCTTCTAAGGCTGTTTTTTAATTGAATTAGTTTCAGTGTACCGAATCAGGATATACAGAGTCTTTCAGATCTATGGCAATAAATTTTTGATATACTGTAAATAAAAAATTGTGAGTTTGGTTTTCAAAGATTGCATTTCAAGGGTGAAAAATAAGCAAACGATAGAATAGTCCATTTATTCAATATAGCCTCCCTTATTCAGAACTTTCAGTCCGGGAATAGAGCATCGCATTCGGCATGTATCTGTTCTTGTGGAATAACTTCTCATTCCACTATCAATTTTGCTTTCAGCAACTCGAGAGAAGTGTGAGAGGTAGCTGGGATCCTTGGCTCAAATTGAACAGATAGAAAATGCCAACGGATTAATTAAGGTCTGGACTCCTTGCTGTCCAGACATATTCGTTAAAGAAGAATGGATTGCTCCTTCAAATTCAATTTAGATCAATTTGGATCCATGTGATTGTGAAGCATCCTTGTAAAGACTCCATGGTAAATACTCGAAGATGTTCTTTCACCCATGGTAGCAACTTCGATTCCACAGTGAGAGAGGTGAACCTTTTTTTATAGTTCACTTTAACCCCACGAGGTACAAATATGAGGGGAGATCTTCCAGTGGCCCTCAGAGAGGACCAAATCACCAAAGACCGCGCATTTTTGACGTCCCGCCACAATCCTAACTTCGGTTGAGCTTGAGGAACTCCATCTCAATTATTCTGATGGCTCACAAATTGCAAAATGCCAAATATCTTCTCATCTGTGAATACCAACTTAAGGTGCGTGTTTCCAACGATATCATTCAAGATGTGATGATTTCTTTCAGCTCTCTTTCTCTTATGGTGGTTAGTTAACTGATTAATTTACAGCACTGTAAATTGTTTCATATCTTCTATCAGTACTCGATTCATTGAAGTATTGCGATCACTGACTTCTGCAGACAGTTTACGTCTTCTCTCACGTGTTTTTGATTTATTTTATGGTCTGTTTTACGGTCTCATTTTGTTTTATTAGAAGTTGAAATAACCTCCTTGAATTTTTCAAAAATAAACACAAAAAATTCAAAGGATTCATAATCAACTTCTTAGCAATTTCTGTGGAGTTCGATCACTATATTTCGATATACAGCCGTGATACATATAAAGAGTGAATGTGAAATCTAGATACATGAAATATTGAGAATATGACACTAACAAACATCGATTGTAAAGGTTTATTTGACACACAATACAGGTTGCCTTTTTTTTATAACACCCTGTGTAAATACATGTTATATATTTTTTAATAGAAACTATTGATATATGTTTAATAAATTATGAATTTAATACGATGGGTGATTTAACAGTAAATTAAATTTTAAACTTTGAGGAAATAGACTCAAAAGTTATATTAATTCCTAATGAATTCAGTCACGAAAGCTTATAGGTATTTATGATTTATTTAGCAATATAGATACATTACCCATCTCACCGTGGAATCACGAACAGGAGCTACACAAATGACAATACCGTGTTCAGCAAATGGAAGCGAGAGATCTGCATCATAGTTCAACATCATAAATCACTCTCTATTTGTAGGGTCAACATTTTATGATAAGTTACACGAAACTTCGATTCATAAATCTGAAATGTGTTTTAACAATGCATTACTACATACATATATTTTCCTGCATGACTGTCATTTTGAAATGAATATTCATGTCAAGAAAATATAAACATCAGAATTACACTAATTCAATATATTTGAAAGGATATAAGCTGCGATGTTTTCTTTTTAATATTGAGGGATGATTTTATTTTAAATATAATTCACAAATAAATCAAATGAAGGAAAATTACAATAATTATTAGGAAAACCAATTGGAAAGTTCTGGTCAAAATCACGAACCATTTGTCATCATCTTATCAAAGAAAACAGGAATTATTTTGATATCAAGGCAAGAATTTTTGGAAATTCGACAATTAACTGACCATTGAAATCAATGTAAATTGAACCAAATAGTTAATTCATGGCCTTTTTACCCAACTAATGAAACAATATTACGCGTTCATAAATGTAGGTATATATATACATTTATTTGATCTTTAGAGTTATTAAGTAAATACACGTTTTTCCAGACTGGTTGAAATCGTGGATATTGGATATTCAAAGAATAAGGCTTCAGAATCGAATGTCAATCCTACCAGAAGACGAAATAATATCTGCAAATCTTTGAAACCAAATCCTAAATTTTATTTATATTACATATAATAATTCATTGATGAAAAGCAAATTGATATCGTACTGCTACGTGTATATTTTCCGAAAATAGTTCAAGTTTAAATCTTTAAATCTGAGTTTAATTGTTTAAGTTTAAATCTTTAAATCTGAGTTTAATTGTTCAAGTTTAAATCTTTAAATCTGAGTTTAATTGTTTAAGTTTAAATCTTTAAATCTGAGTTTAATTGTTTAAGTTTAAATCTTTAAATCTGAGTTTAATTGTTTAAATTTAAATCTTTAAATCTGAGTTTAATTGTTTAAGTTTAAATCTTTAAATCTGAGTTTAATTGTTCAAGTTTAAATCTTTAAATCTGAGTTTAATTGTTTAAATCTTTAAATCTGAGTTTATTTGTTTAAATTTAAATCTTTAAATCTGAGTTTATTTGTTTAAGTTTAAATCTGGGTGCATAAAATATTGATAGTATATACTATATGCATGCATTTCGAGATCTTCTATTCACTTATTTATAATAATTCGTGCCCTCTATTTAATATATGATATAGGGGAAAGTGACGAATTATTAGACGGTTCCACATTTTCGATCACATAAGAAAAAATATGTAATTTGGCATTAAAGACAAAAAGTTATAAGGTCAAATTATTTTCTTTTTCTTTTATGGTCAAGATTTTAAACGGTCTGATAATTCGTGACTTCGAATTACAAATATTTCGAAAAGAAGCTCTCAGAATTGATATACTATTAGTATTTCATTTTAATACTCAATATTAAAGTATAATTTAATATTATACTTTAATTTTTTTATCTTTTATTTTTTTTCCGTAATTTCTAAATACTCAATATTAAATGTTAGATGATATTTTTTAATATTAAATACACACTTTATCAGGAAAAATTCAATGCCTTGTAATACTTTTTATCAAGAATTATTCAATGCCTTGTAATACTTTTTATCAAGAATAATTCAATGCCTTGTAATACTTTTTATCAAGAATAATTCAATTTCTTGTAATACTTTTTATCAAGAATAATTCAATGCCTTGTAATACTTTTTATCAAGAATAATTCAATGCCTTGTAATACTTTTTATCAAGAATAATTCAATTCCTTGTAATACTTTTTATCAAGAATAATTCAATTTCTTCATACAGCGGATGTGTAAATTTGAAAGTGGCTCAACCGTTATTAACACTCAGAGAAATAATTGAGTCAATGTGACTACTTTACCGGGTCAATTTGAATACCTGTCACCTATTGAATATTATTATTTGACCAGCAGTGTCTGTCAATTATTTACCGTTTTCTTCCCTTTCTTTGTTAGCATTGAGTACTACTAGTTTGGCTAAAACTTTAGATATTAATATAAACAATATGCCATAAGTTACCGAATAAAAACTAATAAATTAATGTATTACTTATTTAGTGAAATTTAGCAGTGAATCGTCATGGAGTCATACTATGGACATGTTGAATGTAATGGTCAGGATTGAGTCATTTTGCCCTATTCTTTAGTTAGTTTAGTATATACTTAGTTAAAATAAAAATAAAGTGAAGAACTGTGTATTTCTTGTAATTATTCATACATATGTACAAGCAAACGTAATCCTTAGCAAAAAAAGTAATGTTTGATAATGATTATATTATGGATTCTTTGTCATATATTTTTGATTCAGGGTTAATTAAAATGAATCTAAACAATTCAGGAATTATTTTTGAAATGCTTGTTGTTGTTTAAATTTAATTAATAAAAAATCTAATATTATTTCTAATAAGATATGTAAACTTTATATATACTATTTTTTAACAGAGCTTGAATACGAATAAACATTATAATAAAAGTGAAATAAGTGTCTATATCAGCTTTTATTCAGTTTAGTTACAATTGGAAATGTATCACATTTGCTTGCAGTGACTTTCGGCCATTTGTATTTCAATGAACCGAACACTAAAGAGTTTATTCGAAATCTAATTGGAATACAAGCATTGAAAAGACTCTTCTGTATTTTTATCTCCAACTATTTTATATCAATGTTAATTAATTCCATTTTAAGGTCATTACATGACCAATCGTTGAGAGAATTGGAAAATCGAATTACTGAATTTTAAATAAAAGCATTAAAAATTTATTTTTATTACGTAAAATCATACGAAATAATTAAATTGTTAAAAATCATGAAATTAAATTTAGTTTCTCATAATCGAGTTTGAATTCTAGTCACATCATATCAAATTTAATTGAAATTGCAATGAATTATTGCAGGGTTTTTTAAAAATTGAGTTAATAAACTTTTTGATTCAAGATTGCAACTCAAGGTGAATAATTAGCAAATTTTAGATTGTCTCATTTGTTTTAAATATGACCATTATTACGAATTATAGTCTAGGAACAAATGCAACGCAAGCGGCACGGATCTGATCTTGTGGAATTGCTTCCCATTCTACTTTGTACACTTTTTTATTGGATTGTTAATAAATTGCAGAGCAACCTAAGATGAAACCAGAAAAAATATAGAAAAATTTAAATTCAAATCCTTCTACTTCACTGTGAGCACAATTTTAAAATAAATAACACAAATAAATGCTAAATAAAGATTATAAACTACATCTTACTATATCTTCATTTAAAAACTTTAACGACTTCTTAAGTGAGGAAGAAGAGATTTCATATGCACTTATCCTGATCTAGTCACATAAACAGACTGACAAAAACATTTGAGATTCAGAACAGAAGAAAACTGAGCCAAATATACCGTGACGTGAATTATTTGGACAGAAATTAGAAGTACATCTTTAAACATTTTGGTAAATTATATGCATAACAAATTATATACTGATACTTTACAGTATATAAATAGATTTGAATAATGAAATTTAACATTTATTATATATATACGATTTATTCAACATTCCTAAAAATAGGTAGTGAAAATTTATTTGTACAGAGCCTAGATGGCAACACCTTTCACGGGAAATAGGTACAATAGAAACTAGAATGGGCCAATCGTTGAGCGCATACCTTCGCCACTGCTACTTTTTTGTTCATTTTGACCTTTTCGTGATCTTGACCTTCGATCGATTACTCCCAAAATCTAAAAAAATGATTCCCGGATAACGATTCCCACCAAACTAGAACATTTTTTGAGTTATGGGTTTCGACGAAACATCTCCCACATGTTTTCGATCTGTGTTTTGGTCCGTGAACTCCGTTTAAGGCCACATCTTGGTTTCTTACGGCTTGAACCCTACAACAAGTGAAACCTACAACAGTTCAAATTGTTGAACGATTCTTCATCAACTTCTTTTCAACAGATAAATTAGCTTGTGGAGCTTGATCACTATATTTCGAACTACATCCATGATACAAAGTAAGAATTTGAAATCTAGATGCTTGATATAAGACAATTATGATGCTATCTTCAAGATGATATACGATTCATAGAACCAAACATTGATTTTGAAGGATTTATTTGATCGACAAAACTGGTTGGATCAATTCTGAAACATATTATGTATTTCGCTGCAAAATGCTATAAATTATAATAGAATATTGGAGCGCGTAATGCTCTCTATAGTTCTGAACTATAAATTATTAATCTTCTTTTCTTCATAAATGAAATTATTATTTTAAGACTATACATTTTCAACATTACAATTTATGTATTTTTATATTATATATATAATTTGAATATATTTATGCTTTTATAGTAAATTCGCTTCTGAGACCTCTAAGTACTTCATTTTACTCATTTTCCTATTTACAGGAGAACCAATGTCAGCTGTAGGTATAACTGGGATAATATTTGTCACTTGCAGTAGCCTTTAATGGCAAAATATGAGAATTACGACTAGCAACACATTGTTGAAATGAGAAGGGAGAGGGTGCAATATGTGGTAAAACCATACCATGATGTTTTGCGTACTTAAATAGATATACATTCTTAGGTCTGTAACTATTCTATTATTATAAATATAATAGCAATATCATAAATCTGTAATATCATTTATGTTGCACAGATGTCCACATTTCTTGCTAGAAACATCAGATTTTGTATTTTAAGCTCTTAAATAATTGTCTATACTAAGCGTCAGATGTTAATAGACATTAAAGGGATAAACTTAAATAAAAATACTAAGGTTAAGGGCAACCCAATCAAAGGAAATATTCACAAAACACTCAATATATTAGTATATAGTATCAAAATGTAGTCTCATATACCTTATAATTATCTCTCTCACTCCATCAATTACTGACAGCAGCAAACCTCTCCAAATATTTGAACGGAACTAAAAATACTGAAATGCAAACATGGGCAGACTCTACACATTGAATCAATTATTCATGGAGTCAACTCCGTGGAGAGAATTAGACTGACAGTAATTACAATATAGGGAATATGATATAAGAGAAAAGACATGTATATGTATATTATAAAATGCTATGCTATAGAGGAAGACGTATGGGTATAGAAATTTTAATGGCAAATGTGATGTGTAGAGTCTAGAGTAAGAGAACTACTCTGAATAGTGGACAAATTTAGTCTGCCATAAATCACCATCAGGTTTAGAAAACTGATGGTGATTATATGACAGACTAAAGAAAATTTGTTCACTACATGGGGTAGTTATATTACTTAGAACTCTACATTCACAATTGGGGAGTACACTATAGAGAAGTTATACTGTATACTGTATATACTGTATACTGTATATACTGTATACTGTATATACTGTATACTGTATATACTGTATACTGTATATACTGTATACTGTATATACTGTATACTGTATATACTGTATACTGTATATACTGTATACTGTATATACTGTATACTGTATATACTGTATACTGTATATACTGTATACTGTATATACTGTATACTGTATATACTGTATACTGTATATACTGTATACTGTATATACTGTATACTGTATATACTGTATACTGTATATACTGTATACTGTATATACTGTATACTGTATATACTGTATACTGTATATACTGTATACTGTATATACTGTATACTGTATATACTGTATACTGTATATACTGTATACTGTATATACTGTATACTGTATATACTGTATACTGTATATACTGTTTACTGTATATACTGTATACTGTATATACTGTATACTGTATATACTGTATACTGTATATACTGTATACTGTATATACTGTATATACTGTATATACTGTATATACTGTATACTGTATATACTGTATAGTGTATATACTGTATAGTGTATATACTGTATACTGTATATACTGTATACTGTATATACTGTATACTGTATATACTGTATACTGTATAACTGTATACTGTATACTACTGTATACTGTATATACTGTATACTGTATATACTGTATACTGTATATACTGTATATACTGTATACTGTATATACTGTATACTGTATATACTGTATATACTGTATATACTGTATACTGTATATACTGTATGTTGTATATACTGTATACTGTATATACTGTATACTGTATATACTGTATATACTGTATACTGTATATACTGTATACTGTATATACTGTATACTGTATATACTGTATACTGTATATACTGTATATACTGTATACTGTATATACTGTATGTTGTATATACTGTATACTGTATATACTGTATACTGTATATACTGTATATACTGTATATACTGTATATACTGTATACTGTATACTGTATATACTGTATACTGTATATACTGTATACTGTATATACTGTATACTGTATATACCGTATACTGTATATACTGTATACTGTATATACTGTATACTGTATATACTGTATACTGTATATACTGTATACTGTATATACTGTATACTGTATATACTGTATACTGTATATACTGTATACTGTATATACTGTATACTGTATATACTGTATACTGTATATACTGTATACTGTATACTGTATATACTGTATACTGTATATACTGTATACTGTATATACTGTATACTGTATATACTGTATACTGTATATACTGTATACTGTATATACTGTATATACTGTATACTGTATATACTGTATGCTGTATATACTGTATACTGTATATACTGTATACTGTATATACTGTATATACTGTATATACTGTATATACTGTATACTGTATATACTGTATACTGTATATACTGTATACTGTATATACTGTATACTGTATATACTGTATACTGTATATACTGTATACTGTATATACTGTATACTGTATATACTGTATACTGTATATACTGTATACTGTATATACTGTATACTGTATATACTGTATACTGTATATACTGTATACTGTATATACTGTATACTGTATATACTGTATACTGTATATACTGTATACTGTATATACTATATATACTGTATACTGTATATACTGTATACTGTATATACTGTATACTGTATATACTGTATACTGTATATACTGTATACTGTATATACTGTATACTGTATATACTGTATACTGTATATACTGTATACTGTATATACTGTATACTGTATATACTGTATACTGTATATACTGTATACTGTATATACTGTATACTGTATATACTGTATACTGTATATACTGTATATACTGTATACTGTATATACTGTATACTGTATATACTGTATATACTGTATACTGTATATACTGTATGTTGTATATACTGTATACTGTATATACTGTATACTGTATATACTGTATATACTGTATATACTGTATACTGTATATACTGTATACTGTATATACTGTATACTGTATATACTGTATACTGTATATACTGTATATACTGTATACTGTATATACTGTATGTTGTATATACTGTATACTGTATATACTGTATACTGTATATACTGTATATACTGTATATACTGTATATACTGTATACTGTATACTGTATATACTGTATACTGTATATACTGTATACTGTATATACCGTATACTGTATATACTGTATACTGTATATACTGTATACTGTATATACTGTATACTGTATATACTGTATACTGTATATACTGTATACTGTATATACTGTATACTGTATATACTGTATACTGTATATACTGTATACTGTATATACTGTATACTGTATATACTGTATACTGTATATACTGTATACTGTATATACTGTATACTGTATATACTGTATACTGTATATACTGTATACTGTATATACTGTATACTGTATATACTGTATACTGTATATACTGTATACTGTATATACTGTATACTGTATATACTGTATATTGTATATACTGTATACTGTATATACTGTATACTGTATATACTGCATACTGTATATACTGTATACCGTATAGGTTCTAGGTAAATTCCCCCGCGGAAAGTTCCACCAGGTAAGTTCAACCGCTGGTAAGTTCCACCACGGAATATTCCACCGCCGGAAAATTCCACCACAGAAGATTCCACCGCATAATATCGGATTTCATTTACAGAAGGTATAACATTTAATATTAACTGATTTAAAGATTTTTTTTGTGGTAACCGAACAACATTTCATTAGTTAGAAATTTAAGAAATCATACGAATATGTTATGTTAAGTCAAGAACTACGAGATAAGCTAAGGCGAACATAATTATGAATTAATAGACAGATCAAATTACGATCTTTTAAATATGAATCAATTGCATTTTTAATAAAATTTTAATCGTGTAAATTCAACAATAAAGTTCCACTGCCCCAGTGACCAACAATAATAATTAAGATTCCGTTTGATTCTCCTTTAAACATATATATATGATGAAACTGAAATTAAGGATAACATTTTGTATGTAATATAAATTTTATTATATGTATATTATCTATCACCCTAGTTTTTAAATGTACCAAATATATTACAATTTAAATCAGCGACGATAAAAGGTGGAATTAAAAAATCAATTTGACACGTACTGAAATACAATGTTTAATTAGTATCGATATATTTTAACAAAAAAATAAAAATTACAAAGCTGAAACTTTCTGTTATTGTTTAATAATCTCTTTTGAAACTATTACAAAATAAAATATAAATATGATGTGTTTCAACTAAATTTTGAAAATAGAGTTAAGCAGGTAAATTGCGGTACATTAAATAGCTCCGATCTGAAACCACAGTCACACGAATAAAAATCATAAATTCAAAACTCACATAGGATATATGAATCTTAACACGTACAGAGTTAAGAATCAGCAGGTCTCTGAGATTTAAATTGACTCTAAAGAAATAGGCATCAAAAACATGATTGTCATATTGCTGCTTTACATTAACCTATTCAATAACGTAACATAACAAAAATTTATTTTTGTATCAAATATTAAAATCTGAACTTTAGTGTTTCTGTTGATAGATTCAACAAGTTAAATTGATCAGTGTTGCCACAGGTTGGTGTTCCAATACCAGCGTCATAGTCTGTCACTATTAACCATTTAAATATTTAATGCCCATATGATGGATTATTAATTGTTTTATATTTAAAAGGAAGATTTATTCATGTATAATTATCAATTACCTATACTTAGAAATATATTTTAAAATAAACTGTTTATTTATACAGTTTATTTGTATATTTTTTTAAAATGGTGGAATCTTCCGCGGTGGAATTTTCCACATCTTGCATTTAACGCCGGTGGAATCTTTCTGGTGGAACTTTCCGCGGAGGAAATTTCCGCGGTGGAATTTACTGGCCACGACTGTGGTTGTCTAAAATAGTATAAAAATATAAGGAAAGTATATTATTTTGCATCCAGTTTTTATGGATGGAAGAGAAGAGACAAGTATATGTTACATAATAAAGAACTATAAGATGTTATAGGAATATACAGATATATATTATAGGATATGGAATATTACCAGATTACAATTGGTGCATATAAAGTATACATACAATAGAAACAAATTACAAACAATTATATTGTTACTGCATGAACAGACGAACAATGACTGAATAATAATTTGAATTATTTATTTATCAATACAATTTGGTATAACTTACCTAATTTTTCGTATATTGCTAATGTTTTCAGTAAATTCCTCTACAATAGACTATCAAAATGAGGAAATTTGTCCCTTCTCTCATGAAATGAATATCAAACCTATTTCTTTTCTTTTATTGTTATCTTTTCTTTATTTGTAATATTCTCATAATTATATAACCTTTCCAATTGTAATTAATATTGTTTAAAATAATTGCATGTTGCATTAAAAATATGGTATACATATAAATCCATCATTTACAATACTTCAAGTTAAATCAATTAATTAACCTGATAATTACTAATATAACAAAATGTTACAACACAATCAATCAATAATAAAGGTTAAAAAAATTATTTATTTTTTGTGAACAATAATTGTTATGTTCGAAATTAATTAATGTAGGAATATTTTGAAAAGTCAGTGTAGTATTTTCTTAAATAAACAAAGTAATTGTTGGTGCATTATAAATAGTCATACAAATAATACATTAATTATGAAATTTATAGTTTTATATTTTACTCCATTTCAATATAGCATACTTTTGTATTTTACATATTCTAAATTATTATTATTATTATTAGCAATATGCAATGAGTTTATTACCTTCCCAAATTTGCGGAAGGTTATAATTTACCCGGCATTTATTTATTTATCATCTTGTTATTCCGCTTATTCGTATAACTTAAAAAGTGTTCAACCAAATTGCCTGAAATTTGGTGAAGCGATTGGTCAATGTCCAGTGACCTGCTGGTAGAATTTTGTAAGCAACCCAGTCAAAGGTCAATGTCATGGTCATTTATAACTCAAAAATTACTTAACCATATTGTATGAAACTTGGTGGGACGATTGGTCAATATACAGGAACCATTTTGTTAGATTTTGAGAGCAATCAGGTCAAAGGTCAAAGATCAAAGTCAAGGCCATTTATAACTAATTTGATAGGAGGATCGGTCAATGTTCAGGAACCATCTGGTAGAGTTTTGGGAGTGATCCGGTCAAAGGTCACGATCATTTATAACACAACAGGTCAAAAAGTATTGTACCATATTGCATGAAACTTGATGGGACGATTGGTTATTATCCAGTCACCAGTTTATTAGATTTTACGAGAGAACGGGTTAAAGCGGCGGCGAAGGTATGCTCTCTGCCGACTGCACGTATTCTAGTTATATTATAAATTACATCTCTTTTATTTTCAAATGGCGACAAATTGTCCGGACACCATGGCATTACTAATACTAGATTACGTGCACTCGGTAGAGCGCATACCTTCGCCGCCGCTTTGACCCGTTCTCTCCCAAATTATAATAAACTGGTGACTGGATAATGACCAATCGTCCAACCAAGTTTCATGCAATATGATTCAATACTTTTTGAGTTATTGGGTTATATATGACCTTGACCTTGATCTTTGAACTTTGATCCGATCACTCCCAAAATCTAACAAAATGGTTCCTGTATCGTCCCACCAAGTTTCATGCAATATGGTTCAATACTTTTTGAGTTATAAATGACCATGACCTTGACCTTTGACCGGATCACTCCCAAAATTCTTCTAGAAAGTTACTGGACATTGACCAATCTTTTCACCAAATTTCAGGCAATTTGGTTGAACATTTTTTCAGTTAAGCGAATAACAAGATAATAAATATATAAATGCGAAGGTAATATAGGGTCGATCTCATACAAATTTTGAAGCCTGTGATATATTGGCCTGTGGTATATTGGAAAGAAATATACAGAACTAATAGTTATATTATTCATGACTGATAATTTTAAATAAAATACTGAGTATTATAAGAGAAATCAATCTGAATCAGCAGAATTCCGGTAAAATTGAGACTGTACAGTTTACACACTTGAAATCCTTTATACATAATTATATACTCGTAATGTATAACTATTTATATTTTTGTAATCGTCAGGAAATTATTTTAGATTCATTTATATATAATCAGGAAAAGCAAAGTCATTGAAGTTTTTTATCTGAATAAATATAATTTAATTTCTTAAACTAAGTACAGCATATCAAAATCAGCTAAATTAATACACCTTCATTTCAATGTGTAAAATATGTACATCAATATTCTCTATAAACTGGGATCAGTTGGCTGCTCGGAATCGTTTGGTTCGATCCAAAGGATATGGAGCTGATGTAGGAGTTTGCTGGTGTCAATCTTGTTGGTTACCGGCTCTTTGATCGGCTCATGGAGTGCCCATCATATCTTCTTCTATCCAATGATGGCCTTCTTCTATTCTAATGTCGATCCTACTGTCTTCTATCCTACGATAGTCCTCTTCTATTGGAGTGCTCGTTCTACCTTCTTCTATCTTCTGAAGTTCTTCTCCTCATTCTCTCCACATCCTATCGTCTTCTATCTTCTGATGGCAGTCTTCTCCTGAAAACACGATCCTGTCTTCTTCTAACCTGAGAAGATCTTCTTCTATCCTGCGAAGATCTTCTTCTATCATGCGAAGATCTTCTTCTATCCTGCGAAGATCTTCTTCTATCCTGCAAAGATCTTCTTCTCTCCTGCGAAGATCTTCTTCTATCCTGCGAAGATCTTCTTCTATCCTGCGAAGATTTTCTTCTTCTTCTTGGAGTTCCACAGCAGAATAGACAGGCCAAGAAAGAACCGATGCGAGAGCAAAATCCCATTTTGAGAAAAAATTGGGCGTAGGTTTCTTACTGAGAGCGGTACTTACTAATTTTTTTGATATTTTTGCTACCCTTTATAAACACTCGGCTAATCCGTAGACAGAATACCGATATCTATATTTTACGAAATAAAATTAATTCAGGTAATTGTGTCTTATCATATATTCGGACAATGTTGTAATAATGAGATATTAGAACCAATATTAGTTCAATATTATGGATATATGGTCTTATTACCTTCGCAAATTTGCGAAAAGTCATATTTTACCCGGCATTCATTTATTTATCATCTTCTTATTCGCATAACTGAAGAAGTGTTCAACCAAATTGCCTGAAATTTGGTGAAATGATTGGTCAATGTGCAGTGACCTTCTGGTAAAATTTTGGGGTGACTCGGTCAAAAGTCAAGGTCATGGTCATTTATAATTGAAAAAGTATCAAACCATATTGCATGAAACTTGGTGGGACGATTAGTAGATATATGTACAGGGACCATTTGTTAGATTTTGGGAGCAATCGGGACAAAGGTCAAAGATCAAGGTCACGGCCATTTATAACGCAATAACTCACAAAAATTCAACCAAATTGTCTGAAATTTGATGGGACTATTGGTCATTATCCAGTCGCCAGTTTATCAGATTTTGGAACGGAACGGATCAAAGCGGCAGCGAAGGTATGCGCTCTACTGAGTGCATGTAATCTAGTTTTATAATATTTTGATTATCAATAATGTTATAAAAAACGTATTTATCTCCATTTTATGCAATGCAATAATCAAAAAATTAACATTACTGATATTAAATTATCATTTTACAATGATTATAATCCAATGTAAGTAGCAGCTTAAAGTTGTGAATAATCACCTTCATTGATTAAAAGGTAACTAATCCTTAAAAATTACTATGTTGAGGATTAATTAAAAAGCAATGGTGATATCGTTTAAAATGTACACGAAAATTTATATGTAATCTCAATATTATACCTAATAACGTAAATTAAGTAGTGATTAAATAATCCTCCATTTATTGAATTGTAATCCACTCTGATTACAAATTATGACTCCAATGTCGCATGAATATAGTAGTCAATAATTATAGCCTATCAAATTTAACAGAGTGTTGCAGTGAACATGTATAGGTATATTGTGTACTTGATGTGAAATTTATATAGCCATTTATTTACAATTTATGTTGTTATTGATATATTAACTTACTTTCATTTTATTTACTGTCATTTTCCTTAATTTCACTTAATTTACTTTCATTTTCCTTAAATTTATTTTATTTACTTTCATTTTCCTCAAATTTATTTTATTTACTTTCATTTCCCTTAAATTTATTTTATTTACTTTCATTTTCCTTAAATTTATTTTATTTACTTTCATTTTCCTTAAATTAAATTTATTTACTTTCATTTTCCTTAAATTCATTATATTTACTTTCATTTTCCTTAAATTTAATTTATTTACTTTCATTTTCCTTAAATTTATTTTATTTACTTTCATTTTCCTTAAATTAAATTTATTTACTTTCATTTTCCTTAAATTCATTATATTTACTTTCATTTTCCTTAAATTTATTTTATTTACTTTCATTTTCCTTAAATTTATTTTATTTACTTTCATTTTCCTTAATTTAATTTTATTTACTTTCATTTTCCCTTATTCCACTTTATGTATCAACTTTTAATTCTGAATCTGTTCCATCTATTTTAATTTTTATGCTTCTTCTCAAGCAACACAAGTTAATTTGGTCCATGTGGTGGGCACTAGGTTGACAAATCGTATTGGTACTGAGTGTTTTTTTTTCCAAAATGCGCCAACATGGTGACAGCATATAGGGTCTTATGTTGAAACCATCTTGTCCCCCAAGATGTAGCCGATACATTAATCAAGTTTCCGCTATAATATTGAGACGATATGCATTAATCAGGTTGGGCCAATGTGACAATTTTATTGGATGGATTTGTCACATCGAGCCAACCTTCTCCCGAGATAACATTGCCTGAGAATAGAAAACTACAGCAACCCCAACTAGTTTCCAGGCCACTCTAGGCTACCATTTCTTGCCCATCTAACAATCTAGTACCCATATGTTGCCACAATGTGTCATGGTTGCTTGGGCTCATAGTTATATACACAATTAAGGACTATACGATAACATTATTATACTAAAAATGTAAGTAAAATAATAATACACATCATATAAATTTTAATTCATGAAGGTTAAGGTTACACACTCGCTTTATATTGTCATATTAGGAATATATTATAATGTATAATCAAGTCTGGCAGTTTTCCGTAGACCAAAATAAATATATTGATTAGCTGCACATTGAAGAATGGTATAAAGAATAAAAAAATTAACTCAAACTACAAATATAATAGAAACATTATACAAATGATTACCTCTGCCAATTAATACATTTTCTACTCTAAATATTCAATGAAATATTTTCACGTACATTAATGAATATGAAACTATACAACTGCCATTATTTAAATGGAGTGATTATTAGCATGCCATTTTAATTCCACATCAATTATTTCAGTGTTCTGATTAAGATAAACAGAGCTGCTGATGAAGCTTTTTAATGTCCACAGTAAGCAATCACTTGCTGCTAGTCTGCAGATTGCTTAGCGCTGATTGTTACTCGTATATTATCCATGGAGAATAGGTGATAAAGAGTAGCGAGTTTAAATGATTGGTTACGTTGAAGACTCTTTTTGTTCTTAGTTAATTAGTGTAGTTATTATATATGATAGCTATGATAAATTACATCACGTGATCATATGGCATATATTCTGTATATTGGAAAAATGTATATTTTTTTATTTCTATTGATATGCTGGATATGTGCCTAATTAAATAAAAGGTGACTGGTGTATTCCACCCCTGTAAATTCCACCACGGTATATTCCACCCCGGTATATATGTTTCACCCAGGTATATTCCACCCTAGGTATGTTCCACCCCGGTATATATGTTTCACCCAGGTATATTCCACCCTAGGTATGTTCCACCCCGTTATATATATTTCACCCCAGGTATATTCCACCCTAGGTATGTTCCACCCCGTTATATATGTTTCACCCCCAGGTATATTTCACCCTAGGTATGTCCCCAGGTATATTCCACCCTAGGTATGTTCCACCCCGTTATATATGTTTCACCCCAGGTATATTTCACCCTAGGTATGTTCCACCTATAGGTATGTTCCACCCTAGGTATGTTCCACCCCGGAATATATGTTTCACCCCATGTATATTCCACCCTAGGTATGTTCCACCCCGTTATATATGTTTCACCCCAGATATATTTCACCCTAGGTATGTTCCACCTATAGGTATGTTCCACCCTAGGTATGTTCCACCCCGGAATATATGTTTCACCCCAGGTATATTCCACCCTAGGTATGTTCCACCCCGTTATATATGTTTCACCCCAGATATATTTCACCCTAGGTATGTTCCACCTATAGGTATGTTCCACCCTAGGTATGTTCCACCCCGGAATATATGTTTCACCCCAGGTATATTCCACCCTAGGTATGTTCCACCCCGGTATAAGTTCCACCCCACTTCACGGGTTAGGTTTGTTAGTTATTGATATCATTTATTAATATTTTATATAATAATAGGTAATTTTCATTTTCATTGTAACAAATTAATTATTTTGCTGGTCAATCACAAGCAGTATATTTTTCACTACACATGTGATAGAACAGCGGAAAGAAAGGTTGTATGAACGCTCTTTATTAGTTGAGGTATTTAGATTTTCAATCACAAGCTTATTTTCTTCACTATCAGCAACACAACAGCGATAATAACTCTAAGATGGTGTCATATAGTACTTCTTGTTATTTTTATTTTATTTTGAATTTGGTATTTTGACTTAGAGAGTAAAAGTAGCGTAAAATTGTTTTTTATCGAATTTTTTTTTTACTCCGGGAAGTATTTTACTTGATTTTATTTACTAGGAGTTTAAATGGAGAGATTTTCCCCAAGTGAGTTTTTGTCCAAGAATGCAAAACAGCAACTTACTTATAAGCAAAAATAGAAAACATTGAATGAGTTGTCTCTGCCAGTCAAACCCCTCCACACCTCTTCCAACCATTGTTTTGAGAACATATACTGCAGTTTCGTGTTAAAAAAGAGTTAATATTAACTTGCTCAACATATAAACTTTTGAAATAAACTCCCATATTATGAATATAAGTATTTTTGTTTATTTGGACAAAATTTCAAAAACTGACTTGAGCTACATCTAAATATTGTCCAAATGTCTCAGGATATCGTCTGAGTTATTTCTTCATGACTATGCAGTATTTAACAAATGGCTATCTAAAGAAGTGGAGTTTGCCGGGGTGGAATATACCTTGAACCAAATAAAATATACCCAACTCATATCATGCAATAATTTATATTTTATAATATACTCATTATTATATTTTGATATCAGTTAAAATGCAGTATCTTGCAACATAAATTTTCATATTATTTTTCATTGCGATTTTCTTTAAATTAAAACTATGATTAAATTTCTTCAATAATAAAATGAAATCAATTTAAATTTAATGAAGAAAACGAATTTCATTATTTTTACGCAATATTATATTACGTACCCTATTTATTACGCAGTCTTATATAGCAGATTAAATCTTACTAAGTACTTTTCATTTATACTTAATTAAAGTCTTAAATTAATTATGATTAAATAAAGCTGAATATTATGTACTTTTTTCATTCCTTCAGTTTAAAATGCATATATTGTATATGTTTTACGTTTTTCTAATATTAATTTGTAACCTGTTTTTGAACTTGAATATTGTAACCAAATATCAATTACATTTGGAAATAAGTTTTGAGACTTATTCTTTTATTTTAATTTTAAAAAAATACTATAATTGTTCTTAGAGTAAAATATTATTCGACTCTGACAAACTCATAGAGAATCTTGAATGTTATTAGTATTCCTCACTCTATAATTGATAACTGTTATATTATCTATATACAAGAATGTTCATTTATAGTGTAAAGACATACATTCATCTTTTATGGCTAAGAATTATGTATGTTGTTTAACTTGTCATCCTCAATTATCAATGAATTTTTGAATATAGAAGAAACATATCATTCTAGCCGTGACAGTACTTACACGTGATATAAATATACTGTCACAGCTAGAATAATGATATGTTTCTTCTATATCCAATGATTCATTGATAATTAATAGAGGATGACAAGAATAATTTAGAGGTATTAAAATTAAAGTTATTAGCGGCTTCGTTTATGTTTACAAAGAACTTCACGGTAAAAGACTCACAGCAACTCCACCTAATCACTGCAGTCTCATTTGCTCTAACTAACTACTGCCTGCGGTAAATCAATCAGTGGCAATCAGTTGAACAGAGCATCACACTGATTGAAATCATTGGCCCTCATTAACATGCTACCAATTCTCAGTCTGAAATGCTGCCTTAGATATGAGGAATAAATAAACACCTATAATGTTTGAGTGATTATCCAAATATTTCGAAGAACATGCATATGGAATTTATGAGTTTTGATTACTGTATAGTAGTAAAATTTCTATTGGTTAAATATTTTAACCTGATCTACAGCTAGTGATCCTGTTTATATGATTTATTGCTACGCGGTCGTGGGATAGTATGTCAGTATATGCACCCGATTGGAACAAAAAAATCTAAAAATTGAAATACAGTAGTGAATATACATACTACAGGTAAAATGCAATATTGATTTAACCAGCACAACCAAGTTACAATTCGCAATGCATAATTTACATTGATGATCTGATTTTTTTTTTCGTGAGGTTCATGCGATTGGCATGAAATCATTCTTCGTATTCTTCGCATTCCACCAACAGATTTCCATCATTTGGGCACCGGCAATCGCAACAGATTTTTGTCTCGTATTAGTAGATCACTTTGCGCCGGTGATACTCAAATTTGCCGCGAAACTGTCTAATCACTCCGTTGACGATGTATTTTCCGAACAGCAATTGTATCTATTTTTCATCGTAGTTCAGTTCTGTATCATAATGTACCTAATGAGAGAGTTGTTGTCCATAAAATCCATATCCCTCGAACATACAGCAATCGATCAATGGTTGCGCAATCAATCGATATCTGCAATGAAAAGTACCAATTAGATGGATGATCAAATAAACAATTCTATATGATGAAGAGCGTTCACTAAACATTTCTTTCTGCTGTTCTATCACATGTGAAGTAAAAAAAACATCTTGTGATTGATGGCAAAAAAAAAGTTACAAAGAAAATATTATTTACATAAAATATTAATAAATGATTAATATTAATGACTAACCATACCTCACCCGTTAAGAAGGGTGGAACTATAACCGGGGTAACCATTTTCGGGGTATATACCGGTAACATGTTCGGGTAATGGAATGTGGTGCTAGGTAATTTGACCCTCGATAACTTGACTCACGGGTAATTTGACACTCTGTAATTTGAAAACTGGGTAATTTTATCCCCGATAATTTAACCCCCCGTTATTTGATCGCCGTTATTTAATCCTCAAACGTTATTTGATCGCCGTTATTTAATTCTCGGACGTTAATTTCTTCTTGGACTTATTAAGAGTGGCTCATAATTCACTGCCTGACCCTTTAAAAAACACTACAAATAACTAAATAACTGAAATTGGTAGACAGAGGAATTTAATTTAAATAAAAGAAGATATTTTAATTTTCAATAACACCTTAATGAAAGACAATATCCTATAGAGGAGCTTCATTATTGCTCGCACAAATATCGTATTTTTTCGACGGTTCATTTGGTGTTATCCTATTGTTTTTTTAGATAATGTAAGGTATTAGGGATTTCAAATATACTCTTTCTGTCAAGTATCTACTGATAAAAAATTAGGAGCTAGGGTTCACATCTGCAGATCGTTGTGACCCTTTAATCACAAGTGAGAAATCAATCAGTGTGAAAACATCGCCTTATTTCAATACTCTTGTGGTATGGCAGGTACCTGAATCTAGATGGAAAGAAGTAAGTCAAGTTCTCTTATTTCAGGCAACAAATATTCTTGAATCATCGTTCTGTGTCCTATTATAGTGCACACGTACACCACCACACTGTCACTTTGGCAGAAAAGTGGACATTCATGAATTTGACTAGGATTTGCAGAGGCCCAAAATCTACAGTTTTGCTTATTAACACAACCATTCATTGAAATGGAAATGAGCTTCATCAGTCATAATTAAATTATTTACAAAGTCTTCATTATCTGCAAGCTATAGAAATCTGTTGTTGGCAACAGCTTTTGAGTTAGTTGAATTTGATACGGAAAATAATTCAAAAAATAATTCCTAACTTTGTTGAATGTATCCTAGTTGAGTCGATCGGCAACGTCAGTTGCAACACGATGAGTAAAATCATACATCGGAATTGTTCTCGGTCTTCCACAGCGTGGTTGGTCTGCTGCAGTACCTGTTTCTTGAAATATCAAAACTAATTATCAAATATAGTACGTATATACTATATAGTCTATAGTATCTCTGTACCACAATTACCGATCCGTTACGTCTCTAGTAAGTCTCTATAATTTTTGGTTGCTGCATTGCGTCGAATATTTCGTACTTCATTTTCAATATATGAGTTCAAGGAAAATAGAATAACAAATTTGTTATTTGCTGGGAGTATAGATACACCAAAAGGAACTTTAAAGATCCCTCTTCAATTTAAATTTAACTTCTTCTCTCTACCATTTTCCGTTATCTTGTTATAACGCTTTTTAAAGGCTACGTAGGCCAAACCGTATTGTGTTCAATTAATTAAAGACTTAATTAATTATCATGTCGATATTATGTAACTGTGGTACAAGATTTCACGATAAATTCATTAGTTCACCGCTATAACATGTTTCCTACTGAACTCTTCAAAATACATCTGCTTCAAAACATCACAACTGAAAATATCTTGACAGCAACAAACTAATGAATTCATCCTACAATATAGTAGCGTAGTTACATAATATTGACATAATAATTAATTAAGTATTCAATTATTTGAACATAATATACCTAAGTCCAAGAAGTAAATAACGTCCAAGAATTAAAAAAAAACGTGGATCAAATTACCAGGGATCAAATTACCGGGGGTCAACTTACCGGGGTCAAATTACCATGGGACAAAATGATCTGATGTCAAATTACCAGGAAGCAAATTAACGGGGATCACATTAACGATGGAATGTATCTTTGATTCATCATAATTATTGATCCTAAGTAATTTAGATATTTTGGCCCTTAAAAATTACAAAAAACTTCGTTTGTATTAAGTTATGCAAAATTGTCTATTAATTTCACACAATGATTAATTAGGCTATGAATATTGCTTTATAAAATCTCAGTATATTATTTAAAAATTGGCGTAGTATTTTCGCTATACATTGTAGGGAGATACCCAAAATTGCAAAATATACATATATTTCAAATTATTTAGTTTTATATTATAGAGAAGCAATTAACCAACCACTCATTGGAATAGAAAAAAAAATTATTAGAGTGCCATGTTGAAATACACTTTAGAATATTAACGAATCGAACATTTTACATTGTCCTGCAAATTAAATTAGGAGTCAAATTAATATTTAACAATCGAATATTTTTCTAATTGAAAGATCAAAGAAAAACCAATACCCTATAGCGCTATCAAATTGTGGTAAATGTATCAAAATCAGTTATTTAAGTTATGATAGGCTGACGTTCGATCTTATTCTGATCCGCTTAACTACCTTTATAGATTGCGGTGAGTTTGCTGCCTGTAGCATGACGTTAGACTTTGAAATTGAAATTTGACCATTAATATTGTAATGCAATTTTCCCGATATTCTCACTGATCTTGTTGATAATATTGTCAAAATGCTCCATAGTCAAGTAGGTGCTTGGATACGGCAAGGTTTCAAATTTGGCAGAAGGTTTTATGTCAGAGAAGACTCTGTCTAGGGTTTCTCTTTCTTTTGACTTTATAGTCAGGGTATATTTTTGTATTCAATATGGCATTGCCTTATAGTTTCTTTATAGATTTAAGAATCGTAGGTGTCAAGTAGCCACCCCTTGAATGTAAATAATCTCAAAAGATCTTAAAATGTGCATGTGATGCACTGATAAAAATGTGTACTAAGTAATTTGTAACCACATAATGATAGAGTAAGTAATCGAGTCTATACCATTATTGTCCATAGTTGAATTATTATTTTTAAATTGACTATTAGCGATAAAATAAATTCACTAATAAAGGAGTAATGATTTACATATAATTATCGGGACATAAGAAACACGATCTATTAGAAAAGTATATTCATACTTTAAGAGTTTTACGCTCTGAGTGTGCCAGTTCGCTCCATTACCGGAAATATTCCGCTAATTCTGTGGCTATTTTGATATCAGAATTCTGATTAAGATGAGCGGCTGCGAGATCAAATTAAATTGAGTGACATTGACTGTTGGCAACACAAGGTCTAGAGTCTAGACCATTATCAGCTCCGCCAGCTCGCTGATGGCTTAATCCGCCCTCAAATTAATATTGATGCGACCATTCGCGGCCCAGAAAGAGGTAATAGAGGGAGAAGTCGATCAGAAACGAGATACATTATCTGTCTCCAAGGAGTTTTTCTGAGAGCCCTTTTTTCTGATGGACTCATTATCATAACACATAATAAATAAAGGAAACGTATAATTGAATAGCTCGACATTAATAACTAATTTATTCCCTTTACGAGCCAGAAGTTCCGTTACCTGAATTATTCATGCGGTGAATTGATTAGCTTCTATAAAATCAGGAGAGTTGTAGTTAGAGGAATATTTTTAGATAGGTCCTCGTTATCCAAAATGTTAGTTTATTCCATCTCAATAAATATCATTCATTTTTAGTTACATAATATAGCGCTAGAGACTTTTTTGTAAATATGTCACCTTTAAAAAACACTTGACGGAAGGAAGCAATAGAATGTGAATCATTTTTATGCTCATAATATTAATACTTGCATTAGAGATACGGCATAGAAATATTTCAGGTTACTGAGTACAATCATATATGAAAGAAATAATTTAATTTTGTGTTTATTTTTCTTATAATTATGGATCATTTAGGAATCTATATATTTTGAAATATATTCCGGGTGATATCAATTTATTATCATAACCCGTTTTCCGTATCAAGTAAATAATCTAAAAGAAATATATATATATGAAGCTAGTGTAATATACTCCATATTTCAGGCAACTAGATTTCACATTCTTACTTTATTTGTATCATGGCTGTAATTCGAAATATAGTGATCAAGCTGCACGAAGAAGATGAGACTAATTCACCAATTGCAAAGAAGTTGATAACTAATTGTTCAACAGTTTGAAAAATTGTTAAAAAGCATAAGAAGAACCGGTTCAAGCCCTGATAAACCATGACGTAATGCACGGTCAAAAGAAAGATCAGAAATGAGCGAGAGAATAGTTGCATCGAAACCCACGTCTGAAGATGCCGAAGTTAGCAGACCTTCATTGTAATGAGTGTGGTAAGAAGGATTAACAGGTAAATTCATTGCTATCGATTCACTGCCTGATAAATAGAAATTGTGTTAATTAGGTGTATTGATTAATGATTATTTCTTTAAATCAATGTGAAGAAAAAAGTTTTTCAACTGTATGCACAGTACAACAACTATATAACGTAAACCGTACTGATGATTAGAACCGTCCTGATAAGTAGAACTGTCCTGATAAGTAGAACCGTCCTGATAAGTAGAACCGTCCTGATAAGTAGAACTGTCCTGATAAGTAGAACTGTCATGATAATTAGAACCATCCTGATAAGTAGAACTGTCCTGATAAGTAGAACTGTCCTGATAATTAGAACTGTCCTGATAAGTAGAACCGTCCTGATAAGTAGAACTGTCCTGATAAGTAGAACTGTCCTGATAAGTAGAACTGTCCTGATAATTAGAACTGTCCTGATAAGTAGAACTGTCCTGATAAGTAGAACTGTCCTGATAATTAGAACCATCCTGATAAGTAGAACTGTCCTGATAAGTAGAACTGTCCTGATAATTAGAACTGTCCTGATAAGTAGAACTGTCCTGATAAGTAGAACTGTCCTGATAAGTAGAACTATCCTGATAATTAGAACCATCCTGATAAGTAGAACTGTCCTGATAAGTAGAACTATCCTGATAATTAGAACCATCCTGATAAGTAGAACTGTCCTGATAAGTAGAACTGTCCTGATAAGTAGAACCATCCTGATAAGTAGAACTGTCCTGATAAGTAGAACTGTCCTGATAATTAGAACTGTCCTGATAAGTGGAACCGTACTGAAAAGTAGAACTGTCCTGGTAAGTAGAACTGTCCTGATAAGTAGAACCATCCTGGTAAGTAGAACCGTACTGATAATTAGAACTGTCCTGATAAGTAGAACTGTCCTGATAATTAGAACTGTCCTGATAAGTAGAACTGTACTGAAAAGTAGAACTGTCCTGATAAGTAGAACTGTCCTGATAATTAGAACTGTCCTGATAAGTAGAACTGTCCTGATAAGTAGAACTGTCCTGATAATTAGAACCATCCTGATAAGTAGAACTGTCCTGATAAGTAGAACTGTCCTGATAATTAGAACTGTCCTGATAAGTAGAACTGTCCTGATAATTAGAACTGTCCTGATAAGTAGAACTATCCTGATAATTAGAACCATCCTGATAAGTAGAACTGTCCTGATAAGTAGAACTGTCCTGATAAGTAGAACTGTCCTGATAAGTAGAACCATCCTGGTAAGTAGAACCGTACTGATAATTAGAACTGTCCTGATAAGTAGAACTGTCCTGATAATTAGAACTGTCCTGATAAGTAGAACCGTACTGAAAAGTAGAACTGTCCTGATAAGTAGAACTGTCCTGATAAGTAGAACTGTCCTGATAATTAGAACCATCCTGATAAGTAGAACTGTCCTGATAAGTAGAACTGTCCTGATAATTAGAACTGTCCTGATAAGTAGAACTGTCCTGATAATTAGAACTGTCCTGATAAGTAGAACTATCCTGATAATTAGAACCATCCTGATAAGTAGAACTGTCCTGATAAGTAGAACTGTCCTGATAAGTAGAACTATCCTGATAATTAGAACCATCCTGATAAGTAGAACTGTCCTGATAAGTAGAACTGTCCTGATAAGTAGAACTGTCTTGAGAAGTAGAACCATCCTGATAAGTAGAACTGTCCTGATAAGTAGAACTGTCCTGATAATTAGAACTGTCCTGATAAGTAGAACCGTACTGAAAAGTAGAACTGTCCTGGTAAGTAGAACTGTCCTGATAAGTAGAACCATCCTGGTAAGTAGAACCGTACTGATAATTAGAACTGTCCTGATAAGTAGAACTGTCCTGATAATTAGAACTGTCCTGATAAGTAGAACCGTACTGAAAAGTAGAACTGTCCTGATAAGTAGAACTGTCCTGATAATTAGAACTGTCCTGATAAGTAGAACTGTCCTGATAAGTAGAACTGTCCTGATAATTAGAACCATCCTGATAAGTAGAACTGTCCTGATAAGTAGAACCATCCTGGTAAGTAGAACCGTACTGATAATTAGAACTGTCCTGATAAGTAGAACTGTCCTGATAATTAGAACTGTCCTGATAAGTAGAACCGTACTGAAAAGTAGAACCGTACTGAAAAGTAGAACTGTCCTGGTAAGTAGAACTGTCCTGATAAGTATAACCATCCTGGTAAGTAGAACCGTACTGATAAGTAGAACTGTCCTGATAAGTAGAACTGTCCTGATAAGTAGAACTGTCCTGATAAGTAGAACTGTCCTGATAAGTAGAACCGTCCTGATAATTAGAACTGTCCTGATGAGTAGAACCGTCCTGATAATTAGAACTGTCCTGATAAGTAGAACTGTCCTGATAAGTAGAACCGTACTGATAAGTAGAACTGTCCTGATAAGTAGAACTGTCCTGATAATTAGAACTGTCCTGATAAGTAGAACTGTCCTGATAATTAGAACTGTCCTGATAAGTAGAACTATCCTGATAATTAGAACCATCCTGATAAGTAGAACTGTCCTGATAAGTAGAACTGTCCTGATAAGTAGAACTGTCCTGATAAGTAGAACCATCCTGGTAAGTAGAACCGTACTGATAATTAGAACTGTCCTGATAAGTAGAACTGTCCTGATAATTAGAACTGTCCTGATAAGTAGAACCGTACTGAAAAGTAGAACTGTCCTGATAAGTAGAACTGTCCTGATAAGTAGAACTGTCCTGATAATTAGAACCATCCTGATAAGTAGAACTGTCCTGATAAGTAGAACTGTCCTGATAATTAGAACTGTCCTGATAAGTAGAACTGTCCTGATAATTAGAACTGTCCTGATAAGTAGAACTATCCTGATAATTAGAACCATCCTGATAAGTAGAACTGTCCTGATAAGTAGAACTGTCCTGATAAGTAGAACTATCCTGATAATTAGAACCATCCTGATAAGTAGAACTGTCCTGATAAGTAGAACTGTCCTGATAAGTAGAACTGTCCTGATAAGTAGAACCATCCTGATAAGTAGAACTGTCCTGATAAGTAGAACTGTCCTGATAATTAGAACTGTCCTGATAAGTAGAACCGTACTGAAAAGTAGAACTGTCCTGGTAAGTAGAACTGTCCTGATAAGTAGAACCATCCTGGTAAGTAGAACCGTACTGATAATTAGAACTGTCCTGATAAGTAGAACTGTCCTGATAATTAGAACTGTCCTGATAAGTAGAACCGTACTGAAAAGTAGAACTGTCCTGATAAGTAGAACTGTCCTGATAATTAGAACTGTCCTGATAAGTAGAACTGTCCTGATAAGTAGAACTGTCCTGATAATTAGAACCATCCTGATAAGTAGAACTGTCCTGATAAGTAGAACCATCCTGGTAAGTAGAACCGTACTGATAATTAGAACTGTCCTGATAAGTAGAACTGTCCTGATAATTAGAACTGTCCTGATAAGTAGAACCGTACTGAAAAGTAGAACCGTACTGAAAAGTAGAACTGTCCTGGTAAGTAGAACTGTCCTGATAAGTAGAACCATCCTGGTAAGTAGAACCGTACTGATAAGTAGAACTGTCCTGATAAGTAGAACTGTCCTGATAAGTAGAACTGTCCTGATAAGTAGAACTGTCCTGATAAGTAGAACTGTCCTGATAAGTAGAACCGTCCTGATAATTAGAACTGTCCTGATGAGTAGAACCGTCCTGATAATTAGAACTGTCCTGATAAGTAGAACTGTCCTGATAAGTAGAACCGTACTGATAAGTAGAACTGTCCTGATAAGTAGAACTGTCCTGGTAAGTAGATTTCTAAATAATGGATTACCCACTATATAAAATTCATTTCTGCCACCATGAAAGACATTTCCTCCTATTTGTTGATTGTGGGGTCAAATTCACCTCTGAACAGAACATCTCTCTCGTTCTGGAATGGAAGTTGCTACCAAGGGTTAAAGAACAGTTTCAGGGTTCCCCTCGGAGTCTCCGACAGGACTCAGCACCATCACATGGTTACAAATTGACCAAAACATGCATTCAAATAACATTACATCCTCCAGTAAGTCCAGACCTTGATCCGTTGGACTTCTATATCTGGTTAATTTTTGATTTAAGTGATTCAACTGCTCCTCACACTTTCTTAAGTCCTTGATACAGTAGAACTCCTCTATAATGAACTCCTGCATGTATAGTGAACTATCATGATTATAAGAACCCTGTATAACGAACTAACCTCAACAGTGAACATATTTAGTTTATTCTGTCACAAATTGTTTTGAGTTTTCTATGATTTTCTATTTAGTAAATTAGTTCGGGTGACATCAATTTGTGATAAAATAATATCAGGAAAACCAATATGAAAACCAGAAATATAAAAAACTCATTAATTAGAAAAAAAAATTGCCTGAACAACTGTACTATAATTGACTTTTAGAGTCCGGAGAAATGAAATACGTTGTATAATAATTAAATCTATTCTAAAAAAAAGATATTTATTTTTGTAGTCTGCATTGAAAATACCAGTTTTTTTATTCATCTCACATATCCTCTACAGTGAAGTAAATCCTCTATAGTGAAAAAAGTTGAAGTTCACTATAGAGGAGCTCTACTGTAATAAAATTGTAAGTGGAATGAAAAGTGATTACAAAATAACAGATACGTGCCGATGTGACTTGTTTGTTCCTAGATTGAAAGCTGCAGTTGGTCATGCAACCTATACTTTATTTCGCTTAAATGGAACACTCTATGGCTTCCTATTTATTCACCTTTGAGTTGTAATCCTGTGAGTCAAAAGTGACCATTTGAATTTCAATATATTTATATCTAATTTTTGTTGTTGCTTTAATTCTGAAAAAACTTGTTTATGAACATGAAATGAATTATCCAATATGAATGATGTGTCAACACTTAGAATGATTCATTTAATGATTGAAATCGGTGTTTTTACATGGGAATATGTTATATATCGAACAAAAAAATTTATTCATTTAAATTTATCACCCTAAACTTCGATATTTTACTTGTTAAAATAATTCTCTATATTTTAAATTAAATCTCTATATTTTAAATTAAATATTTATATAAAAAGAATGTAAGTAAATGAAAAGAGTTATAAACTAATTTTCAATTAAAAAATGAATAATGAACAATATATGTACTATTATCAATTATTTGTTTTTGGTTCAATTATGCGTTCAGTATTTACATTCCAATGCAAGTTCTACCAGCTCCTTATTTTAGAAATGTTCTCAATAACACGAGTTGCCAATAGTCTTATAATGTAATCCTTTTTAGTGAAAATTCTTTCATAATGCATATTAAATATTATATTCTATGTTTGCATTAGTAGAGTGGCATGGCAGAGATCTATTGTTAGATCCTCAGTATATTGACTCAACTAAAGTGATCTAAATATAGTATAGCAGTAAATCAGCTCTGTTGAATTATTTGCCAATATCTTCAGATCATAGTGATTTTAACATCAAATAATATTGTTACATTCATGCAGCAACTTATGCTATTATATAGCATAAGTTGACAATATTAGGCACTTTACAATGATATGATTTAATTCTACAAGCAATATATAAATTTATTTGCACAAGGTGTCTTAATTAAGTTTAAGTTAAGTTAAACTATAAACTTAGCTTCTAATGTGAGAATTGTATTGAATATAATTTTTATATAGGTACTTGTATCAAAAGCTGAAAAGTATTTAAGTGCGATGCACTTTAGTATCTCAAATTATCTTTCATTAAAATAATGGGAGTATTTACCGTAGACTTATTCCAAGTGCACTGCACTGGCATTCTGAAATACTAAAGTACATCACACTGAAAACTTTTAAGCTCTTAAAACACTTATTGGTATCACAAATTATAGTTGATGCACTTAAGTGTCACATTTTTGTTTCAAAGCTAATAGAGTGCAAGAAAATACCTTTAAGTGTCTCATAATTTATTCTGAGTGCCTGAATGGTGATTGAAAAACCTTTGAGTTAGAACTAATAGTTCTTATTACAAAATATGGGCCAACATTATGAACCACTGGCGAAAATCCTTCTATGAAGCCCGGATAGTTTTGAGAAAGAACTGTAAACCATGGTTCGACATAAAACATTTCTGTTTAATCTGTAAAAAAATATGTGTAAACAATGATTAAATAATATTGATTGAAAATCAATGTAATTAATTCAAGTATATTATCATTTAATTGACTAGGATTATTAATAAAGCTATTCCTGACCAAACGGATTACGGAGAGTATAGTATAGTAAAAAATAAATTTAGAAATTAAAAAATTTATTCATTTATAAAATTAATTTAAGTATCATACAACTGCTGCACCAAATGAACTACATATTAATCATCAGTTTCTTTCCACCTAATCTAAAAATACAACACTAAACTGTCATTATCGATTAACTTTCAACACATTTAATTTGAAAGAATCGTATGTATATGCATGCCATCGTGTGGTATTGAATTTTTCACAGATATACTAATGTACTCACGCTATAGTCATTATTACCTAATAATTTAATTGGGCTAAGAGTTTAATTTTTTTCATTTCTGTATCCATAAAATTAATCTGAATTTGATAAATTGCCTGATTATTTTCAATTGAGGCGAGTCTAAGTAATTACACTAGGGTTGTTACAATATGCGTTTAAAATCATAGATCCTGAAAATATTATAGACGGAGGGAAATGAACAGTATTGAATCGTTCTCAATCAGCGGTATAAAGTATTCGATACCATTGCATTTCGTTTCGTCTATGATATTCCTAATATCTGTGATTTTGAACGCATATTGTCACAACCCTAGTAATTACTTATCGCCTCTCACTATTTTCCAAAGATATAAAATGTGTGAGTGCTGTAGTCTGAGCAATAGGTACTTGATGTTAAGCCTACATCAGGAAATTCTAGGTTTTACTCCCACCAAATGAATTCTCCGATGAATATTCCACTCCCGAAAGAAATCTGATCCAGACTTGATATCTAAAGTAGCTTATACGAGCCACAAATTTCAAACGCCGTTAAGTGAGGGATCAAACTCATGACTTCGAATTAGAAATGTTCAGGGAATATTCATCTGAAGTTGCCAACACTACCACTTTCATGACGTTTTGGTTTTATTATAATTCCATTTAATGGAATATTATAGCTACTTTAAAATTCATTATTCATATTAAGAAGCTTTTTCAAACAAAAATTTGTTCAAATTAAGCTTCCTAAACACTACAGGCTTCAAGCAAAAACTTCAAGAACTCCAATAAACATCATACAACAACTTCAAGTTATAAATTTTCAACAAGATTGAAGAACATCGTTCCCGATGAGAAATACTTTGAAATTATCAATCTGCTAGCATGTTCTTCCTATAATAGCATACATGATTTAAGGAAATCGACCCATCAAATCGGGTGAAAATTATTTTATATTTATTTTTATTACTGAAAAAGGGTCTTTAGGAAGTGAGGATTCATGCTACAATTTTTAGGGGCTACGAGCACTAGAATCTCCAAAATTCATCTATTTTTTAGTTTCAAAAAGAATCTTAGGCAGTATACTTGTATGTCCCTATTTTTTAGGGGCGAGAGGCAGGCACTACAACCCACCCAATACCGGGCCCAAAAGGACCATGGGTTATTCACGTTTTTTGGGTATCAATATTTTAAGTATATGTATAAGCATAAAATGTGAATTTTCCATCTAGAATTGAATAAAAGTCGATGATTTTTCACGCTACAAGAAAACCAATGGTAGTTTTTGATTCCTCGAACGATTCATAACAAGATTATGACCATTTTTTTCCATTTTCATGATCTATCTTCCATCAATCACACAATCTCTTTTTTAAAATTTTGGTTAATTATCAAAGATCGCTTATCAAAAAAAAATGGGGATGAAAACAAAAAATTTCAGTCAAAATTTTTTTAGAAATGTTACAAGGATTCTAAAACTGTCTTTGTTTATGTTCTATTATGTGTGCTTATACACTTCAATTCTTTGGATATTTAAGAAAAAAAAACATTTTGTTCATTATACACATCCAAGATATTTATCTCATCTAAATTTCGCAACGACGATTTGTTTAATATTTTCAAATATATTGTTATATAACCAGTAACACATATGGATTCCATGCAATATTTATACAAATTATTGAAGCATCATGTATAACTGATATATTCTTCCTTGTCGGCAGTGTCGACTAGAATCATCAGATAATTGCTGCCACCGTATCTATTCGTCACTCTATCGACTGTTCTAATAAATCTAATTAATATTCTTTTTGGGTAATATTCACTTTCTGATCATATTTGATGATTTGCATAATATAATAAATAATACTTTTAATGAATTAGAACATTCTATTTGAAATGAATCATAACATATTGCACTTGAATAGATATTGCATATAATATGTAAATAGGATATACTTCTACTTCATTTTGAAGATAATTAGTACATATATAAATATGTACTTATATGGTTAAACATGGTTAAAAAATTGTTTAAGAAAAATAAAAAAGTACAGTTGAAATTTAAATTAGCTACAAAAATATTAATTACAAAATATTTACAAAAATAGTTTAATTAAAGTAAGTATAAATGAAAGTTCTCTTTCTGTTTAGTGATCAACATTCAGTATCATCATATGGGTGATGAGGATGAATGCCATAGCTTCTTACCCGTCAAATTGCCTCCCATAAATGTCTGAATTTAGATTACTCGGCAGAATACTTACTGGCCTTTACCCCGAATACCAACTGGGGAAATCTAAGGAATGAATTCCACGGAATTCCATGAATATTTGATGACTCATAGGCGGAATATTTACGCTTTGTTATCACTAGCTAATAATAGATCAATATATTTCACAAAGATATTTGATGAGGCCATTGAGATATTGGAAATTTGAATATTATCTTCGATCTGCATGACCGTTGCTTTGGTGCATGAAATTCATTGCAGTTGTATTTGTAAAACAATTATTTTACATTATTTCGCTTGATAACTTTTATTGTACATTTCTAACAAAATTTTAAATGGTAACTGAATTTTCGTAATACGCAACATGCATAGTGGAATATTTTAGATTTTATATGAATAACATTATGTTATACTTAATAGCTTTTCTTGAAGAATTTTTTTTTAATCTGGAATACAGTCCTTCACCGATATTAAATATTTACCATTGACGCTAGTGCTTATTGACGCTAGTGCTTATTGACGCTAGTGCTTATTGACGCTATAGTGCTTATTGACGCTAGTGCTTATTGACGCTAGTGCTTATTGACGCTAGTGCTTATTGACGCTAGTGCTTATTGACGCTATAGTGCTTATTGACGCTAGTGCTTATTGACGCTAGTGCTTATTGACGCTAGTGCTTATTGACGCTAGTGCTTATTGACGCTATAGTGCTTATTGACGCTAGTGCTTATTGACGCTAGTGCTTATTGACGCTAGTGCTTATTGACGCTAGTGCTCATTGACGCTAGTGCTTATTGACGCTATAGTGCTTATTGACGCTAGTGCTTATTGACGCTAGTGCTTATTGACGCTAGTGCTTATTGACGCTATAGTGCTTATTGACGCTAGTGCTAAATGACGCTAGTGCTTATTGACGCTAGTGCTTATTGACGCTAGTGCTTATTGACGCTAGTGCTTATTGACGCTAGTGCTTATTGACGCTAGTGCTTATTGACGCTAGTGCTTATTGACGCTAGTGCTTATTGACGCTAGTGCTTATTGACGCTAGTGCTTATTGACGCTAGTGCTTATTGACGCTAGTGCTTATTGACGCTAGTGCTTATTGACGCTAGTGCTTATTGACGCTAGAACTTATTGACGCTAGTGCTAAATGACGCTAGTGCTAAATGACGCTAGTGCTTATTGACGCTAGTGCTTATTGACGCTAGTGCTTATTGACGCTATAGTGCTTATTGACGCTAGTGCTTATTGACGCTAGTGCTTATTGACGCTAGTGCTTATTGACGCTAGTGCTTATTGACGCTAGTGCTTATTGACGCTATAGTGCTTATTGACGCTATAGTGCTTATTGACGCTAGTGCTTATTGACGCTAGTGCTTATTGACGCTAGTGCTTATTGACGCTAGTGCTTATTGACGCTAGTGCTTATTGACGCTATAGTGCTTATTGACGCTAGTGCTTATTGACGCTAGTGCTTATTGACGCTAGTGCTTATTGACGCTAGTGCTTATTGACGCTAGAACTTATTGACGCTATAGTGCTTATTGACGCTAGTGCTTATTGACGCTAGTGCTTATTGACGCTAGTGCTTATTGACGCTATAGTGCTTATTGACGCTAGTGCTTATTGACGCTAGTGCTTATTGACGCTAGTGCTTATTGACGCTAGAACTTATTGACGCTATAGTGCTTATTGACGCTAGTGCTTATTGACGCTAGTGCTTATTGACGCTAGTGCTTATTGACGCTATAGTGCTTATTGACGCTAGTGCTAAATGACGCTAGTGCTTATTGACGCTAGTGCTTATTGACGCTAGTGCTTATTGACGCTAGTGCTTATTGACGCTAGTGCTTATTGACGCTAGTGCTTATTGACGCTAGTGCTTATTGACGCTAGTGCTTATTGACGCTAGTGCTTATTGACGCTAGTGCTTATTGACGCTAGTGCTTATTGACGCTAGTGCTTATTGACGCTAGTGGTTATTGACGCTAGTGCTTATTGACGCTAGTGCTTATTGACGCTAGTGCTTATTGACGCTATAGTGCTTATTGACGCTAGTGCTTATTGACGCTAGTGCTTATTGACGCTATAGTGCTTATTGACGCTAGTGCTTATTGACGCTAGTGCTTATTGACGCTAGTGCTTATTGACGCTAGTGCTTATTGACGCTATAGTGCTTATTGACGCTAGTGCTTATTGACGCTAGTGCTTATTGACGCTAGTGCTTATTGACGCTAGTGCTTATTGACGCTAGTGCTTATTGACGCTATAGTGCTTATTGACGCTAGTGCTTATTGACGCTACTGCTTATTGACGCTAGTGCTTATTGACGCTATAGTGCTTATTGACGCTAGTGCTAAATGACGCTAGTGCTTATTGACGCTAGTGCTTATTGACGCTAGTGCTTATTGACGCTAGTGCTTATTGACGCTAGTGCTTATTGACGCTAGTGCTTATTGACGCTAGTGCTTATTGACGCTAGTGCTTATTGACGCTAGTGCTTATTGACGCTAGTGCTTATTGACGCTAGTGCTTATTGACGCTAGTGCTTATTGACGCTAGTGCTTATTGACGCTAGTGCTTATTGACGCTAGAACTTATTGACGCTAGTGCTAAATGACGCTAGTGCTAAATGACGCTAGTGCTTATTGACGCTAGTGCTTATTGACGCTAGTGCTTATTGACGCTATAGTGCTTATTGACGCTAGTGCTTATTGACGCTAGTGCTTATTGACGCTAGTGCTTATTGACGCTAGTGCTTATTGACGCTAGTGCTTATTGACGCTAGTGCTTATTGACGCTAGTGCTTATTGACGCTAGAACTTATTGACGCTATAGTGCTTATTGACGCTAGTGCTTATTGACGCTAGTGCTTATTGACGCTATAGTGCTTATTGACGCTAGTGCTAAATGACGCTAGTGCTTATTGACGCTAGTGCTTATTGACGCTAGTGCTTATTGACGCTAGTGCTTATTGACGCTAGTGCTTATTGACGCTAGTGCTTATTGACGCTAGTGCTTATTGACGCTAGTGCTTATTGACGCTAGTGCTTATTGACGCTATAGTGCTTATTGACGCTAGTGCTAAATGACGCTAGTGCTTATTGACGCTAGTGCTTATTGACGCTAGTGCTTATTGACGCTAGTGCTTATTGACGCTAGTGCTTATTGACGCTAGTGCTTATTGACGCTAGTGCTTATTGACGCTAGTGCTTATTGACGCTAGTGCTTATTGACGCTAGTGCTTATTGACGCTAGTGCTTATTGACGCTAGTGCTTATTGACGCTAGTGCTTATTGACGCTAGTGGTTATTGACGCTAGTGCTTATTGACGCTAGTGCTTATTGACGCTAGTGCTTATTGACGCTAGAACTTATTGACGCTAGTGCTAAATGACGCTAGTGCTAAATGACGCTAGTGCTTATTGACGCTAGTGCTTACTGACGCTAGTGCTTATTGACGCTAGTGCTTATTGACGCTAGTGCTTATTGACGCTAGTGCTTATTGACGCTAGTGCTTATTGACGCTAGTGCTTATTGACGCTAGTGCTTATTGACGCTAGTGCTTATTGACGCTAGTGCTTATTGACGCTAGTGCTTATTGACGCTAGTGCTAAATGACGCTAGTGCTTATTGACGCTAGTGCATATTGACGATAGTGCTTATCGACGCTAGTGCTAAATGACGCTAGTGCTTATTGACGCTAGTGCTTATTGACGCTAGTGCTTATTGACGCTAGTGCTAAATGACGCTAGTGCTTATAGACGCTAGTGCTTATTGACGCTAGTGCTAAATGACGCTAGTGCTTATTGACGCTAGTGCTTATTGACGCTAGTGCTTATTGACGCTAGTGCTAAATGACACTAGTGCTTGTTGACGCTAGTGCTTATTGACGCTAGTGCTTATTGACGCTAGTGCTTAATGACGCTAGTGCTTATTGACGCTAGTGCTTATTGACGCTAGTGCTTATTGACGCTAGTGCTTATTGACGCTAGTACTTATTGACGCTAGTACTTATTGACGCTAGTGCTTATTGACGCTAGTGCTTATTGACGGTAGTGCTTATTGACGCTAGTGCTAAATGACGCTAGTGCTAAATGATGCTAGTGCTTATTGACGCTAGTGCTTATTGACGCTAGTGCTTATTGACGCTAGTGCTTATTGACGCTAGTGCTTATTGACGCTAGTGCTTATTGACGCTATAGTGCTTATTGACGCTAGTGCTTATTGACTCTAGTGCTTATTGACGCTATAGTGCTTGTTGACGCTATAGTGCTTATTGACGCTAGTGCTTATTGACGCTATAGTGCTTATTGACGCTAGTGCCTATTGACGCTAGTGCTTATTGACACTAGTGCTTATTGACGCTATAGTGCTTATTGACGTTAGTGCTTATTGACGCTAGTGCTTATTGACGCTATAGTGCTTATTGACGCTAGTGCTTATTGACGCTAGTGCTAATTGACGCTAGTGCTTATTGACGCTAGTGCTTATTGACGCTAGTGCTTATCGACGCTATAGTGCTTATTGACGCTAGTGCTTATTGACGCTAGTGCTTATTAACGCTAGTGCTTATTGACGCTAGTGCTTATTGACGCTAGTGCTTATTGATGCTAGTGCTTATTGACGCTATAGTGCTTATTGACGCTAGTGCTTATTGACGCTAGTGCTTATTGACGCTATAGTGCTTATTGACGCTAGTGCTTATTGACGCTAGTGCTTATTGACGCTAGTGCTTATTGACGCTATATTGCTTATTGACGCTAGTGCTTATTGACGATAGTGCTTATTGACGCTAGAACTTATTGACGCTAGTGCTAAATGACGCTAGTGCTTATTGACGCTAGTGCTTACTGACGCTAGTGCTTTCTGACGCTAGTGCTTTTTGACGCTAGTGCTAACTGACGCTAGTGCTTATTGACGCTAGTGCTTATTGACGCTAGTGCTTATTGACGCTAGTGCTTATTGACGCTAGTGCTTATTGACGCTAGTGCTAAATGACCTTAGTGCTTATTGACGCTAGTGCATATTGACGATAGTGCTTATCGACGCTAGTGCTAAATGACGCTAGTGCTTATTGACGCTAGTGCTTATTGACGCTAGTGCTTATTGACGCTAGTGCTTATTGACGCTATAGTGCTTATTGACGCTAGTGCTTATTGACGCTAGTGCTTATTGACGCTAGTGCTTATTGACGCTATAGTGCTTATTGACGCTAGTGCTAAATGACGCTAGTGCTTATTGACGCTAGTGCTTATTGACGCTAGTGCTTATTGACGCTAGTGCTTATTGACGCTAGTGCTTATTGACGCTAGTGCTTATTGACGCTAGTGCTTATTGACGCTAGTGCTTAATGACGCTAGTGCTTATTGACGCTAGTGCTTATTGACGCTAGTGCTTATTGACGCTAGTGCTTATTGACGCTAGTGCTTATTGACGCTAGTGCTTATTGACGCTAGAACTTATTGACGCTAGTGCTAAATGACGCTAGTGCTAAATGACGCTAGTGCTTATTGACGCTAGTGCTTATTGACGCTAGTGCTTATTGACGCTATAGTGCTTATTGACGCTAGTGCTTATTGACGCTAGTGCTTATTGACGCTAGTGCTTATTGACGCTAGTGCTTATTGACGCTATAGTGCTTATTGACGCTAGTGCTTATTGACGCTAGTGCTTATTGACGCTAGTGCTTATTGACGCTAGTGCTTATTGACGCTAGTGCTTATTGACGCTAGTGCTTATTGACGCTAGTGCTTATTGACGCTAGTGCTTATTGACGCTAGTGCTTATTGACGCTAGTGCTTATTGACGCTAGTGCTTATTGACGCTAGTGCTTATTGACGCTAGTGCTTATTGACGCTAGTGCTTATTGACGCTAGTGCTTATTGACGCTAGAACTTATTGACGCTAGTGCTAAATGACGCTAGTGCTAAATGACGCTAGTGCTTATTGACGCTAGTGCTTATTGACGCTAGTGCTTATTGACGCTATAGTGCTTATTGACGCTAGTGCTTATTGACGCTAGTGCTTATTGACGCTAGTGCTTATTGACGCTAGTGCTTATTGACGCTAGTGCTTATTGACGCTATAGTGCTTATTGACGCTAGTGCTTATTGACGCTAGTGCTTATTGACGCTAGTGCTTATTGACGCTAGTGCTTATTGACGCTAGAACTTATTGACGCTATAGTGCTTATTGACGCTAGTGCTTATTGACGCTAGTGCTTATTGACGCTAGTGCTTATTGACGCTATAGTGCTTATTGACGCTAGTGCTAAATGACGCTAGTGCTTATTGACGCTAGTGCTTATTGACGCTAGTGCTTATTGACGCTAGTGCTTTTTGACGCTAGTGCTTATTGACGCTAGTGCTTATTGACGCTAGTGCTTATTGACGCTAGTGCTTATTGACGCTAGTGCTTATTGACGCTAGTGCTTATTGACGCTAGTGCTTATTGACGCTAGTGCTTATTGACGCTAGTGCTTATTGACGCTAGTGGTTATTGACGCTAGTGCTTATTGACGCTAGTGCTTATTGACGCTAGTGCTTATTGACGCTAGAACTTATTGACGCTAGTGCTAAATGACGCTAGTGCTAAATGACGCTAGTGCTTATTGACGCTAGTGCTTACTGACGCTAGTGCTTATTGACGCTAGTGCTTATTGACGCTAGTGCTTATTGACGCTAGTGCTAAATGACGCTAGTGCTAAATGACGCTAGTGCTTATTGACGCTAGTGCTTATTGACGCTAGTGCTATATGACGCTAGTGCTTATTGACGCTAGTGCTTATTGACGCTAGTGCTTATTGACGCTAGTGCTAAATGACACTAGTGCTTATTGACGCTAGTGCTTATTGACGCTAGTGCTTATTGACGCTAGTGCTTATTGACGCTAGTGCTTATTGACGCTAGTGCTTATTGACGCTAGTGCTTATTGACGCTAGTGCTTATTGACGCTAGTGCTAAATGACGCTAGTGCTTATTGACGCTAGTGCATATTGACGATAGTGCTTATCGACGCTAGTGCTAAATGACGCTAGTGCTTATTGACGCTAGTGCTTATTGACGCTAGTGCTTATTGACGCTAGTGCTAAATGACGCTAGTGCTTATAGACGCTAGTGCTTATTGACGCTAGTGCTAAATGACGCTAGTGCTTATTGACGCTAGTGCTTATTGACGCTAGTGCTTATTGACGCTAGTGCTAAATGACACTAGTGCTTATTGACGCTAGTGCTTATTGACGCTAGTGCTTATTGACGCTAGTGCTTATTGACGCTAGTGCTTATTGACGCTAGTGCTTATTGACGCTAGTGCTTATTGACGCTAGTGCTTATTGACGCTAGTACTTATTGACGCTAGTACTTATTGACGCTAGTGCTTATTGACGCTAGTGCTTATTGACGGTAGTGCTTATTGACGCTAGTGCTAAATGACGCTAGTGCTAAATGACGCTAGTGCTTATTGACGCTAGTGCTTATTGACGCTAGTGCTTATTGACGCTAGTGCTTATTGACGCTAGTGCTTATTGACGCTAGTGCTTATTGACGCTATAGTGCTTATTGACGCTTGTGCTTATTGACTCTAGTGCTTACTGACGCTATAGTGCTTATTGACGCTATAGTGCTTGTTGACGCTATAGTGCTTATTGACGCTAGTGCTTATTGACGCTATAGTGCTTATTGACGCTAGTGCCTATTGACGCTAGTGCTTATTGACGCTAGTGCTTATTGACGCTAGTGCTTATTGACGCTAGTGCTTATTGACGCTAGTGCTTATTGACGCTAGTGCTTATTGACGCTAGTGCTTATTGACGCTAGTGCTTATTGACGCTAGTGCTTATTGACGCTAGTGCTTATTGACGCTAGTGCTTATTGACGCTAGTGCTTATTGACGCTAGTGCTTATTGACGCTAGTGCTTATTGACGCTAGAACTTATTGACGCTAGTGCTAAATGACGCTAGTGCTAAATGACGCTAGTGCTTATTGACGCTAGTGCTTATTGACGCTAGTGCTTATTGACGCTATAGTGCTTATTGACGCTAGTGCTTATTGACGCTAGTGCTTATTGACGCTAGTGCTTATTGACGCTAGTGCTTATTGACGCTAGTGCTTATTGACGCTATAGTGCTTATTGACGCTAGTGCTTATTGACGCTAGTGCTTATTGACGCTAGTGCTTATTGACGCTAGTGCTTATTGACGCTAGAACTTATTGACGCTATAGTGCTTATTGACGCTAGTGCTTATTGACGCTAGTGCTTATTGACGCTAGTGCTTATTGACGCTATAGTGCTTATTGACGCTAGTGCTAAATGACGCTAGTGCTTATTGACGCTAGTGCTTATTGACGCTAGTGCTTATTGACGCTAGTGCTTTTTGACGCTAGTGCTTATTGACGCTAGTGCTTATTGACGCTAGTGCTTATTGACGCTAGTGCTTATTGACGCTAGTGCTTATTGACGCTAGTGCTTATTGACGCTAGTGCTTATTGACGCTAGTGCTTATTGACGCTAGTGGTTATTGACGCTAGTGCTTATTGACGCTAGTGCTTATTGACGCTAGTGCTTATTGACGCTAGAACTTATTGACGCTAGTGCTAAATGACGCTAGTGCTAAATGACGCTAGTGCTTATTGACGCTAGTGCTTACTGACGCTAGTGCTTATTGACGCTAGTGCTTATTGACGCTAGTGCTTATTGACGCTAGTGCTAAATGACGCTAGTGCTAAATGCCGCTAGTGCTTATTGACGCTAGTGCTTATTGACGCTAGTGCTATATGACGCTAGTGCTTATTGACGCTAGTGCTTATTGACGCTAGTGCTTATTGACGCTAGTGCTAAATGACACTAGTGCTTATTGACGCTAGTGCTTATTGACGCTAGTGCTTATTGACGCTAGTGCTTATTGACGCTAGTGCTTATTGACGCTAGTGCTTATTGACGCTAGTGCTTATTGACGCTAGTGCTTATTGTCGCTAGTGCTAAATGACGCTAGTGCTTATTGACGCTAGTGCATATTGACGATAGTGCTTATCGACGCTAGTGCTAAATGACGCTAGTGCTTATTGACGCTAGTGCTTATTGACGCTAGTGCTTATTGACGCTAGTGCTAAATGACGCTAGTGCTTATAGACGCTAGTGCTTATTGACGCTAGTGCTAAATGACGCTAGTGCTTATTGACGCTAGTGCTTATTGACGCTAGTGCTTATTGACGCTAGTGCTAAATGACACTAGTGCTTATTGACGCTAGTGCTTATTGACGCTAGTGCTTATTGACGCTAGTGCTTATTGACGCTAGTGCTTATTGACGCTAGTGCTTATTGACGCTAGTGCTTATTGACGCTAGTGCTTATTGACGCTAGTACTTATTGACGCTAGTACTTATTGACGCTAGTGCTTATTGACGCTAGTGCTTATTGACGGTAGTGCTTATTGACGCTAGTGCTAAATGACGCTAGTGCTAAATGACGCTAGTGCTTATTGACGCTAGTGCTTATTGACGCTAGTGCTTATTGACGCTAGTGCTTATTGACGCTAGTGCTTATTGACGCTAGTGCTTATTGACGCTATAGTGCTTATTGACGCTTGTGCTTATTGACTCTAGTGCTTATTGACGCTATAGTGCTTGTTGACGCTATAGTACTTATTGACGCTAGTGCTTATTGACGCTATAGTGCTTATTGACGCTAGTGCCTATTGACGCTAGTGCTTATTGACACTAGTGCTTATTGACGCTATAGTGCTTATGGACGTTAGTGCTTATTGACGCTATAGTGCTTATTGACGCTAGTGCTTATTGACGCTAGTGCTTATTTACGCTAGTGCTTATTGACGCTAGTGCTTATTGACGCTAGTGCTTATCGACGCTATAGTGCTTATTGACGCTAGTGCTTATTGACGCTAGTGCTTATTAACGCTAGTGCTTATTGACGCTAGTGCTTATTGACGCTAGTGCTTATTGATGCTAGTGCTTATTGACGCTATAGTGCTTATTGACGCTAGTGCTTATTGACGCTAGTGCTTATTGACGCTATAGTGCTTATTGACGCTAGTGCTTATTGACGCTAGTGCTTATTGACGCTAGTGCTTATTGACGCTATATTGCTTATTGTCGCTAGTGCTTATTGACGATAGTGCTTATTGACGCTAGAACTTATTGACGCTAGTGCTAAATGACGCTAGTGCTTATTGACGCTAGTGCTTACTGACGCTAGTGCTTTTTGACGCTAGTGCTTACTGACGCTAGTGCTTATTGACGCTAGTGCTTATTGACGCTAGTGCTTATTGACGCTAGTGCTTATTGACGCTAGTGCTTATTGACGCTAGTGCTAAATGACCTTAGTGCTTATTGACGCTAGTGCATATTGACGATAGTGCTTATCGACGCTAGTGCTAAATGACGCTAGTGCTTATTGACGCTAGTGCTTATTGACGCTAGTGCTTATTGACGCTAGTGCTTATTGACGCTAGTGCTTTTTGACGCTATAGTGCTTATTGACGCTAGTGCTTTTTGACGCTAGTGCTTATTGACGCTAGTGCTTATTGACGCTAGTGCTTATTGACGCTAGTGCTTATTGACGCTAGTGCTTATTGACGCTAGTGCTTTTTGACGCTAGTGCTTTTTGACGCTATAGTGCTTATGTTTTAATAAAAAGTTCATAATAGTACATAGCAATATTTCTAGCATTAGCTATCACTTGAATATCTAATTAATTAAAGTTATTTTCTTATAATTCAGTGCATATTGAAGTGCATAAGTGTATAACTGTATATACCGGAAATAGAAGAGGTAATTGCAACTGTTAATTTAATCTTCTTATTTTACATATAAATAATTATTGTTTCAAGCGAATTCATAGTATTTTAAATAGTTAAGTGCATACCAATTTTTATCACATTAAAGCTTCTATGATAAATCAATTATGTACTAAAGATGGAAAAACATAGATTGTTAAATGTCCCCTTCACTTCAAATTTGTATTACTCTATTCGTTAGAGCAGAGGTTAACCGTAATGAAACTGCAAACCATTTTAAATTTTGATCTTTCTATTTATTACGATATGTAATTTAAGTTGATCGGGTGGTTGCTAAGCTGACTAAACAAAGAAAAAGTGTAAAATACTTCTGATTAATTGATAGCTGTAATAAAGCTTTTATACATGTTTATATAAATGGCTACCTATATCGTTACCTAAATACCATTACCATAAAAAATGTCATGTACCTAAGAGTGTACCTAAAAACCTAATTACCACTAAACATATGATACTACGTGATAAAGTTCGTATCTCCTCCTTATTCTTCTAGTTAATCTTAGAAATGTCGGACAGTGAAGGATCAGGGTGAATATTTCTCATATAATTAACTAGGAAGCTAATGCCTTATCAATTTATTTCTGTTAACTGTTATCTGCTATGTAACCTTTTCTCTACGAATTTATAGCATTTCCAGAGAAATCTTTTTTATGAGTGGAGAGAAACTTTAACATAAAAATGATAATATTTTATTATTCATTCATCGCGTCATAATTCAATTAACATAATAATAATTGACACTCTCACGAGGTAAAGAGTTTTGATGGTTGATTCTTTATGCGCTTTTTCTGTTATCTATTCACTTTTGAAGATTAAATATATTTCTAATCCCGTGTAATTGCCACGGGTTCTGCTTGTATATAAATAATAATACTAATAAAGAGGGTTATTAAAACTCAACGTTGAAGTATTTTGGGGTTTCAAGCTTTTGAATGTCTATTCGTCATCAGGAACAAGAAGTGAAAAAGTGGACCTAACAATGAATTTTATGACCAATCGTTTTAAATTGGATACTTTCTTTCTATTTAAACCTCACGCTATATTTTATTATACAGTGTGTCCAATAAAGTGTATCCACCGGACCACTGTGATTGATTTTACATGTTCATCATTCTATTCTATGCTATTCTAGAATCTAATGCAATAATATGCATAATATTAGTACCAAAGTTATATATAGTAAAGGCAACTACATATAAGTAATAATGAAAGAATTGTATAAAACCTGGTACTTAATTCAATTGAAACATTGTTTGTGGACACACACACTGTATATGTATAATATATTTTCATTTTACAATTTACAAATTAATTTCGAAATCTATGAAAAAAAATTGAAATGTGACTAGGTATTTTCCAGAGTTGAATCTACTTTTTAAACACCTATTATAAATATTAGAGGTATAAACGACAAAATCTATCAGTATCACCTCTCCAAACTCAAACATTTTAACTTCTAATAAGAGTCTCTATTTACACCATCCAACAACTTCTTAAAGCACTAAGATTATTAGAGGCGCGATAAAACCATCCGTCATTGGCATTACGCTGTAAATCTGAAATACCTTCAACGTTGAGTTTAAATAATTAGTTATCGTGCCTCTGATAGCTTTAAGAAGTTCAACGGACTTATGTGAATTAGAAATTAAACTGTTTGAGTTCAGTTAGGTTATACTGATAGGTTTAATCGTGTATATATCAAATATTTATAATTAGTTTCTAAAAAGTGATTTATCTCCAGAAGAAAATTGTTGTCAGTAATAGCTAGTCACATATCAAATCCACTGTTCTTTTATATATTTCGTAATAAAATTTATTGTTTAATCCATTAATTTCACAGAAAGTTCCTGAATCAATATATTTCCATTCGAAAGAATAACACCTAAAAGTACCTTCAAAGTTTAGTTTAAATAACACTATTGTTAATATGGAAAACCCGTTGACTACAAATATTTTCAATAAAATACGTCAACTGATCATTTTTTTCACGATAATAATGAAATGAGATATCGATAATTAAGATTTAAGCAAATCCCAATTATACAGTATCTATAGTAAATCAAATATTATTTGCAAAATCCGTAGAGTTTTAATTTGATTTTCGGTGATGTTAACTTGTATACATAATTATACATATTTTGTATTTATAATATATAATTAATTGGTTGATGGACAGTTGGCCGAATGACATTTTATCGAACGTGTTTTTGACCGAATTATAAAATAATATAGTGATAGTGTATAATACTAGTGTATTCTCCTGTTAAAAATAACGGGTTTTCAATGTATCTTACATGAAAAGATAAACAAATATTATTTTTTTATTGACGGAAAATTTATTTATTTACGATTTATCTATTAAAATTCTAGTGCATTCACTCGTTAAAAAAGAAACACAAGAATTAAAAGTTCATAATATCATCAATATAATCCCGTGTGAATCGTGGTTACATTTTTCATTTTAAAAATGATAAATTATATAGTTTTTACTATATGATCGAAATTGTGAAATTGCCTGATCACTCGTAACTTACCTTATTTATTTCACACAATTAGTAAATTATTATTCAATTTACCTCAAAATATTTGAGTAGTATATACTTGTGATACAGCTTGCCATACACATTTATATATTTCCTATTATTCTTGAGAGCGGACACCAAACAAATAAATAATTAAATAAACACACTACAGGTTTTATTAGGATAGATTATATAGTAACCAATGATAGCAAGTTCACAAGTATGTAGACAAGCTTTTTTCCACCCCTTATATATACGATGAAATCCATGATTATTAAAAAAAATTAATTAATGAGCAATAGATGCCTTGCAGTTCGAAATATAGACACACGTTATGTACATATTAAAATAATTTTCCTTTTTATTATATAACTTCAAATTCCATGGAAATGATAAATATCAATATAATTAACTGGATACCGCAGTTCGTAATAAAGACACACATTATGTACATAGGTATCGAAATTTATTTTCTTTTTTATTATTTAACAAAAAAATTAGTCAAAGTGTCCGCTTGTCAAAATTTACGACAAATCTACCTTCGGCCAATTGTTTTTCAGCCAAATGTCCACACACGAAAACAGATATATACTCTTTGTATTTCTTTAATTGAGAAGATTTCAATTTAACGGAATTTAATGAAAAGGTATACAAATATCATCGTTGAATGCACTTATAGGCCTCTTGATAGCACTTCGTATTACATCACAACAAACATTATAAGCTCTGGTACTATTTGTATATACATGACAATACAATAAAAAGATATCTATCCTAATAATTACTCGTAGTGTGTTATTTTATTTATATATTTATTTATTTGGTGTCTGCTTTTATACGACGAGTATCCAACATGAAGAATTTAACCGTGATACGAACGAAAATATATTGACTTTATATAATCTTATAATTCAATTATATAATTCATTTTTTAAATGTTTTATCTATAAAAAAATTTAATTGTGCAGAAAATTTAATTTTAATTGAATTAATTAATGGTAACCTAATTACGGGTAATAAATTGGTATTTATTATGACCCGATATTTTTAAAGGGAAAGTACACTAGTTCAATCTATCACACAATATTCATGTACGAGTACCAATGTTGTAATACACTAATCACACATATCAAACATTCTAAGAACATTCCGTCACTATTCACAAGGGCATATATACTATACATACCTATAAAACATATCAAAATAATTATAGGGATACCATAAAACACTTTTAATAAGAATACTGTTTTTACATTTAAATCCATTGTCATGCCATTGTTGTTATGAAACTTATACTATAACATCTAGATGTTCTAGGATTATTTCTTCGTATTTCACCAGGGGATATTCCTTATCAAAAATATTAAAATAATTCCAGGAATATGTTGAATATTCTACTACAGAAAGGAAAACTGTATTTTACTTCAATTCCATTTTAGGTATTTTAAAGCTAATTCTACATATTTTGGATGTTGCAGGAACATTCCTTCATGATTCACTTATTAGTATATATTACTTATAATATTTCTTATCAAAAATATTTAAATAGTTTCAGGGATATTCGAAAGTATTTCTGAAAGGAATAAAAAATTTCTCTCGATTTCAGTGACATTTTCTTATTGTTTCAAAATAAATACATTAGATTATTGTAACGGGAATATATTCTCATCATTAATTTGTGCTACGAAGATAATTAAGGAAGGAATATTAAGATAGTGAAGGAATGTCCCGGGAATTTACCAATATTACTTGAGTAGCTTGGGAATTATATGACTTATAGGTAAAAATAACGAAAAATTATTTTGAAGATATGCAGAATATATTTTGAACAGAGACATGAAAATAACATTCAAAATAATCTATCCTACAACACTGGATTATTGTTCATATTGAGCAATTAAAATATAATATAGAAATCAAATTAGATGATTTAAATTGAAATATATCTTTATTTCAGTAACGAAGTGAGAATATTTAGTAAATTGATAAGCTCCATTCGAAAAAGTTACATCATAAAATGTGTTCTTATGACTTTTATCCTTTTTGCTTGCAATCATATTTAGAAGTAAATATTGTACTTATCAATTTATGTTTTAAATATTAAATATTAAATCTCCTATTGCAATATTTTAATTAATATTTTTTACATCAAAACCATTGCACACAGTCTTCTATTTAGCCACTAAAACCAAGACTGCATTCACTACTAATAGGACAAAATAACAAAATAAAACAAAATACTTTAAATGGATATAAAAGTACTATACCTACTTCAGCTGAATTTATTTTTTAACAAAAAAATTTTTTTAATTGTGTCTGGATATTATCATTGCCTTTTATTTTACACTACTCATCTATATTGTAGAGCTGAGTTACTCGTAAGACTATATTGTAGTGCTGAGTTACTCGTAAGACTATATTGTAGTGCTGAGTTACTCGTAAGACTATATTGTAGTGCTGAGTTACTCGTAAAACTATATTGTAGTGCTGAGTTGCTCGTAAGACTATATTGTAGTGCTGAGTTGCTCGTAAGACTATAGTGTGGTGCTGAGTTGCTCGTAAGACTATATTGTGGTGCTGAGTTGCTCGTAAGACTATATTGTAGTGCTGAGTTGCTCGTAAGACTATATTGTAGAGCTGAGTTGCTCGTAAGACTATATTGTAGTGCTGAGTTGCTCGTAAGACTATATTGTAGTGCTGAGTTGCTCGTAATACCGTATTTTAGTGCTGAGGTGGAGAGGCTTTTGATTGATTGTTTGGTGTACAATCCAAGCAAAAAACTCCCCGGTGATCCATCACAGCTTGGATGTTACTTTGCTTTCTTCTTTGACCTGCTTACATCATTAAAGCAATTGCTTTAATTCGCTATAAATACAACAGTGTCACTTATTGTTTGTTGCTAACATATTTTATAGTACCTACATATAGTGTGGTACCTACATATATGGTACCTACATATTGTATGGTACCCACATGTATGGTACCTACATATAGTATGGTATCTACATATTGTATGGTACCTATCATATTGTATGGTACCTATCATATTTTATGGTACCTACATGTATGGTACCTATATATCTTATAGTACCTATTACCTGCGTCTTACATATGATAAAATTCCATACAACAAATTATAGAAGACAGTGTATTTTCTATATTTCCATTATAATCCATGTTATTTATTTTGCTTATTTTAATAATGATAATGAACTCCTATTTTTTTACTGGCCGAATTGAGAAGAATATTCTTTTTACAATCTTATGCAAACTAATCTATAACATTTAAATACATCAATATATCATTTACATATTAATATGTTGATTTTTTCTATTTAAAATAACTAGTTTAGGTTTCACATAATTCATTTTAGGACAAAGTGAGATAAATTAAAAGACGCTATGTTAAATTCACCTCCTGACTACTTTTCTCTTGAAATTGTTTTATGGTAACATTTCAGGAGCTTTATACGGCACTGCAGAGAAAAAACTTACTTCTTATTCTCAAAGGTTGGGACTTTTGAAGTAATTTATTTTACTCGCTACATTGCACTGAAAATAATAAATATTACTCTTGCATGTCTGAATAACTATGTCTCATGTCATGTCATGTATTTGTTATATATTATGTATTATGTGAAATATATCATTTTCTTCATGTATTGTACATACAATGTACATGCCATGCATCATGTTTGTCATGTCTAATGGTTGTCATGTCTCATGTTTGTCATGTCTAATGGTTGTCATGTCTCATGTTTGTCATGTCTCATGTTTTTCATGTCTCATGTTTGTCATGTCTCATGTTTGTCATGTCTCATGTTTGTCATGTCTCATGTTTGTCATGTCTCATGTTTGTCATGTCTCATGTTTGTCATGTCTCATGTTTGTCATGTCTCATGTTTGTCATGTCTCATGTTTGTCATGTCTCATGTCTCTCATACAGTATCCTCTAATTCTGTTTCTTTTTGCTCCATCACACTATCTATCTGTTCCTTCAACATTTCGTCTCCTTAACTTCAGAGTTTGCGAACATGTTGGCAAGCTTCAGAACAGGCAATAGACCACTAACTCTTCTAACTTCAGTCAAACACAACACCAACAGTAGTGAGCATCTGCAGTTACTCATGTGACTACATACATATATATGAGTCACTCATATACCTATACAATGTGTGTCACTCACAAAAAAAAAAACGGACAAAAAAAGCAAAAAACCCCCGGTGCAAAAAAACCCCGGTCGATATAAATAGCATAATTCATTTTATTAATATATTATTTAATGCGAACCAATAATTATTATACATTAAGCAAAATAAGATACCTATACCTGTTATATAGTAAAAAAAGAAAAGTATACATTTTGTCACTATGAAACCTGGCCAGGAAGGGTTATATTTGTTATAACAGAACAAAATTATTTGAAATAAGAACAAATCAGAACAAGTTTATTTATTTCTCACTATTTATTTTCATTCCCAATAACTATTTAATACAAATTCAATAATATTTACTACCAAGTTACAATAATCATTCAAATGAAGTAACCCTTTCATTCAAAAATCTTTGTATGTACATATTACAACAAATAAGGATTGTAAACTATTTAAAAAGAAGTAGATAGGTACATATTTATACTATTTTGAGACATCCACGTAAAGTTTTAATTCTCTGTTCTCCCAAATTCTTGGATGATGATTTTTTTTTATTTTTTTTTTTCTTAAAACGTTCATAAAATGCTTTTCGACAGCCAGGAGATAAAGAAACTTGTTATTATTTTCACAATATTTTACGAAATTACTTGAGGTGTATTCAGGTTTGGAATATTCCCGTGAGAAATTAGCAGAATATAGTTTTTACTATAGATAATTCTGGTGCAGTTACTCATTCAACTTATAATGAGAATAACAAATACTAAATAAGAAATTTCAAACGATGAACGAAATTATTGTTTAAATATACTGTAGATTTAGGTTAGTGAGTTTGTTCACCCTCTAACTAACTGTCTTTTTTTAATATCAAATATGAATACGTCAAATATTTACATATAAATTATGATTAGCTGTAGATCAAAATTCTGGCATATTTTCCCTTTTGCTTTGATCCCATAGATGACTCTATGGCTACACATAACTTCTTCTTTAAAATACCCCTAACATTTCCCAGTGCTAATTATACATCTATTGACAGGTTTCACCGTCTGACCGTCCATCTCCGCCAGATCAAAGCAAACCCTGGCGGTAAGCCTATTAGGTATTCATTGCATGTTTTGACTCCAGCTAGCCAAGTCCTCTCTGAAATTAGCCCCACTGTAGCATTCGAATAGCTCTCAGAATGGAGCCAAAACGCAAAACAGTTCAGGTGTTTTTCAATTAGTTTGCCATGAATTAGTGTATGTTTTGCTAAGTATAACTATTGTAATCAAACCTTGTATTGCTGCTTCTGATAAACTGAAAAAGGTTTTCAGATAAAATATATTATTTAATTTGATTATGAAAAGCTAATGTAATTCAATATTACCATCAATTTGCATTATTTTGAACTAAGGGATTCGGTTTCTTTAATTATATTTTAATATTTGAAAATATTATTATAATGAATACGTACTTAATAACAGGAAATGTGATATTTACCAATGCAAACAAGCTTATACAGCTTTTTAATCTAATTTAATTAAATTTATGTGAGTTTGTATTATATGTAAGGCAACCGTGAACACTCTCCACATCATTTATTATATCTTTAGAATCATTAATTAAACATGCAGAAATGATGTCAATACCTAACTAAATAATTCCACCAATTACAGATATTCTATGCAATGCGAAAGGAAGGGAAATTATAAAATCTTATATAGATTAAAGATTTTATAATTGATCCCGTTTATGGTTGAAGTTGTGGTGAGACTATAAGTACAGATATTCATAATATATAATGCTGTTAATCGAAATTTCAGTAAATATTATAAAAGAAAGAAGTTACGGTAGGGCCACAGAAGATTGAGTCCCCTGTTATTCTTCATTTAGCCATACATTATTTCAGAGAGATAATGACTATGATAATTATTCCCCTCTGTAAATAGAGATGTAAAACACATCTCTCCAAAAGAGTCCTCCATTATGCAGCTCTTTATTCACGTACTCTGTCTGCAAAGGTTATTCAATGAGCAGTCTCTTATTTTCTTTGACTTCATTTAATGAACTTAATGACAGATATTGAATCTTCCAAATCATTTTCTTTGATATATAAGTTTCTGATGATAAAATCTCATAATGATGTACCTATCATTACTAAATTTATTATGTCAGAATAATGATTCAGTTAGATCGATCTTTTAAGATATGTTTTCTTTACATATAGTCCTTTTTTATAGCAACTGAAACATGACAATAAAGGGTGACGCTGTTACCTGTTAAATTCATCTGTATTTGTTCCAATATTAAAATAGTTCGCACTGGATTATTCTTGAAATATTGATATTCCTTGTTTTTAAATATAGTTTAAAAAGGAGTCACAATAAACATTACTATAACTTTTAAGAAATACATTAACACGATCGTGACCCAAGCTATTATGTGTATGTTTGTTCGTGGGCCCAAGCCGCAATCCCGTCCATTTCAAGTGTTTTAAACTGGCGCATGACGGAATAACGCGTCATGTTTTATTTCTTTTTTTACGGTGGTAAATTAGACGAGGGCCTGCCAGAAGACACCATGCCATATTATACGTCTGACAGTGTGTTGTTATTGCTTTCTCTTCAGTAAGGTACCTACATGATGGAAGCATGGAACAGGACGGAAATTTCCGCTTTGGGCCGCGAACTGTAAAAAAATTATTAGTATTGGGTGAAATAATTATAAAAAATTCTATTAGAACTTTCGAAGCATTCATAATTAGAAAAAAACTTATCTAACTAGAATTAAGTAATCTCCTACTCATGACATCTTTCATTCAAAGGAAGAGATTTTATTCGACTATTTTAGTTATTTCAAACTCTGTATATTTTATCAAGTTAAATAAGATCAAATTTTTGGACTAGAGAACCAACTTAGATCTTCCTTACTTCTAACGATGCTCAGAAGAATACATTTATTATGTATATATGAATTCAGGAAATATATTTGGATGAGTGGAATGAATTATAAAATGAAAATAATACTCTCTGTTTCCATTAAAAAATAATTAATGTTATTATATAACAGAGAAAATCATCACTTACATATCAGCAAAGATTAAAAATATCATTAGAAAGTTAAGATGATATAAAATCTCATTTCTAACTTCTATTCCCTACCTTATGTAACATATTTGTTGATAGCTTTCTTCATCTGATACACTATAGCAAATAAAGAAGTTCAAGTACTCAATACACAGGGGGATCCATTCCAGAGAGTGTTCTCTTAGACATTATTTTAGTTATAAGTATTTCAAGAGGTGAGTGGAGCCTACTTGAAAACAATAAAAAATGCATATCTCTCTCGCGCTCCGAATAATTGTTTTTCCGTTAGAAATTTGATTGCCTCGTGTGCCAAATTTGGTTCACGAATTTGCACATTCGCGTGGAATGTTAAAACACAGTCGGTAATTACATAATAGAAAGATTTTGCATTATTGTTGTACGGTAGAGATATTGATTGTATTTGGTCATAAAATATCATAATTTTAGATATGTATCGTCGGTTTCTCTGTCGAATATGTGACGATAAACCATAAGTATTATCGTCAATCAAACCCTGACGATTGGGAAAATTTTATGAATTATTTTTTGACGTTCTGGTAAGTTTTTTATTGTTAAAATATTTTATAAATTACCATTTTATAATAAATTGTAATTTTTTTTCTCATGACTTAAAGGCAGAATTTCTTCAATAAATAAATAAAGAGATAGGCAGCAAAAAAGGAAAGACAAATTATTGATTATCTTAAAATTAATTAAAATTGAAAAATAAATTTAATTAAAAGAATTAAAAAGATTAATAATTAACTAGAAAAGATGGATCACAATCAAGCCCATATATAAATCTATGTCCTTCAAACACTCTCACTCTTAGACCACATAGTTTTCAATTCAATTCTTCAATTTGGTGCATTAGTAAATTTTATCCAATTGAATTCTTGAGTTTATCAGAATATCAAATGTTAACTCGTCACACTGAGAATTCACACCACTAAGAAGTGTGAAACTCCATTCTAAATAGGCCTAGAATATTCAATAGGGATGTCTGTGAAAGATATAAAAGAGGCCTAGGTTGTCCTTAATGAAGAAAAGTTCGAAATGTATTCACATATGAAAGTCTTATTTGCGGTATTTGGCGACTAAAGTTCAATTTTCGTGCGCATTTCTGCACTTTATATATGTAGGCGCGATCTTGATAGAACAAATTTGGAGGTCACTAACAAATTGAAGGAGTTAACAGGAGCTTTGATTATATATTCATGACAACTCGTTCGAAATGCATGAATTCAATGTAATTTCATCACAGATAAATTTACAATTTGATTGAATTGTAATGAACTTAGATGGTGATTCCAGACAAACAATCTATATTAATTCAATATGTGAAGATAAATTAACTCAGGAGTAGATGATGAGGAAGATTTTTAACCCAGATTGTTCTGATTTAGAAATAAGGGACACTGCATGCATTAATTATACGACATTGGAGTTAGGTACGACATTTTAGTTAGGAGAGTGAGAAAAAATGATATATAAAGGACATATTCAAAATAATATGTATAATCATGCAGATAACAATGAATTAATATCTGTTAGATGGGTAATCGAGATACAAGAATAATAATAAATGAGTGACATATTCTGAAAATTTACAACATAAAGTTATGTGTGTGTTCCTGAAAGAAACATATACCTAATATGAATATAAAATTAAATTACAGAAAATGAAATAACTGTAGAATACATTCTTAGATCTCCCCACTGCAAGGGGAAATTGACTGGCGAATGTCACCGTTACGAAATAGCCCTGTGTCAATATGGTTAATTATAATTTACTTTCGAGGCAGATATAGTGAACTCCTAAATTAATTAATTATTTAATTAATTGACAGAGAAATTAGTAACTTAATAAGTGACATAGATAATTTTAATCTTCCCATAATTTTTTCTCAATAATCTTCAGGTTCTGAAAAATAATCTTTAGGTTCTGCGTAATAATCTTCAGGTTCTGTGTAATAATCTTCAGGTTCTGTGCAATAATTTTCAGGTTCTGTGCATTATTCTTCAGGTTATGTGCATTAATCTTCAGGTTCTGTGCATTAATCTTCAGGTTATGTACATTAATCTTCAGGTTCTGTGCAATAATCTTCAGGTTATGTGCATAAATCTTCAGGTTATGTGCATTAATCTTCAGGTTATGTGCATTAATCTTCAGGTTCTGTGCAATAATCTTCAGGTTATGTGCATTAATCTTCAGGTTATGTGCATTAATCTTTTCAGGTTCTGTGCACTAATCTTCAGGTTCTGTGCAATAATCTTCAGGTTCTGTGCAATAATCTTCAGGTTCTGTGCAATAATCTTCAGGTTCTGTGCAATAATCTTCAGGTTATGTGCAACAATCTTCAGGTTCTGTGCAATAATCGGTCACCATCTGTCATACTTTCTAATTAATATTAACAATACAACTTTCAGAATGATTACAATAGGTTGGGCTTCAAGACAATACATCGCCTATATTGGAGTTAATTATGTATTAATTAAAATAATTTACAAAGGGAAAATATGTGCATAAAGACTCGGCATCAATTCATACAAATTAATTGCAATCATTAAGCCACTCGGAAAGATTTCAATCAATAGATCATTCAGTATTGTCGATTAAATTATATTCTTTTTGTATTTTATCATAAATTCAGATAATACCGATGGGAATTTCAAAGGATATGCGATAGCAGTTTTAAATTTATGGTAAAATACGATTGTACAGTATATTCGTTGACATTTATCGCTGTTCTCTTTATTATCGATTATAATTGCCAAACTAGAGCCAACTATTGAAAGATATAACCATTTGACTGAGTAAAAACATGTTTGATATTCAGAAAAAATCACTATCTAATTTTATTTGCAATTATCTTTTGTATATAATTCAAGTAACGCATACACGAGTAAATAATACTTACAACTAGGGTTGTGACAATATGTGTTTAAATTCATAGATTTTAAGAATATCAAAGACGAAAAGAAATAAAATGGTTTAAAATATTTTATATCGCTGGTTTAGAATGAGTGAATAGTCTGATTCAATCAGTCTACAATATTTTCAGGGTCTACGATTTTAAACGAATATTGTCACAACCCTACTTATAACCAATGGCCATCACTGCATGCTCTATTTATACATGCAGTAGGCCTTGCTAATGATGATTTCTTTTAGCCTTTTATTTAAGATCTGAGACGTATGAGTTAAAAAGTTGAAGTGATGCATCAAATTATGCAAATGCTAGCGAGTACCTAATGATTAGATTTGCATGTCATTTCATCTCTTCGATACTACAGATACAATTTCCTGTTGCCAGAGTTGTGAAAATAGCACTCTTTTTCGATGAAAACTTGCATAATTAATTTAGTTCATTTTAGCAGTTGAGTGACAGAATATGATAAGTATATATGTGGCAATAAATTATTATGACAAAAAAAATTATTATGAAAATAAAAGAGTGATAGAGATGAATATTAGAAAATATTGAATAATTATATACGTAAAGGGTGTACATATATCAATATATCTAATTAAATTCAATATGTAATTAATTACCTTGGTATTAGTGCTGAATTGTAAGTTTTTTCTTACAATTCATTTCATATAATAAGCTAAAACAATTTATAGTTTAGGCTATAATCCTTAGAAGCGAAATAGGGCACCCAACTAATTAAAAATACTGTTAAATTTATCACAGCGGTTTTGCGTAAGAAATAGATAATAATGCGACTGTAGATTATTTATTTTAATAATACTTATTGTTGGCATAATGAGAAACATTGAAAACATCTTTATTGAACTAAAAAAATACAAAATACAAATATACAATGAAAATAAGGTCTAAATTTAGGATCAAGCCCTTATATAAGAATAATTTTTACAACAAATTCCAACTGTAAAATAGTGTCAAGAAGTATTTTCGATGGAATGATGACGACTGGCAACTTGAAAAAGTATGTTGCATCTCATATTAACTGGAATCACATGGATAGAACAGTTGAAAGAGTTAAAGGTAATCAGTACTGAGACAGTAGGAGTCCTCAGCCCAGAGGGGGGGGGGACAGACCCTTTGGGCCTAACTCAGACCCCTTTGGTCTTACCGCAGATAACACTAGTTATCGTGTAGACCTATAATAAACCAAACTGTTTCATGACGAGTAACTAACTGAACTACTACCATGTGACTGAGACCAAGTCCACATTTTAAAGGCTTTATATACTCAAGTTCTAGACCGGAACTCACTAATTAGCTGACTACAGTTTAGGAGGCTTGACCACAGAGAATGCTAATGAATACCTCACTGTCCTGAAATGTTCATTACACAGTCATTATAATTATATAGAGTTATAAAAAGGTTCATTGCTCTCTAGATAGATAGATAGAACTTAATATTTTATAGCCACTTCCATAATGTTTCTTTCTAAAATATTTAACCAATTGCAAGAGCCACAAATAGTATTATTCATCATCATAGATAGTATAAATGATGAAAGACAACTCGTAACAACAGTGAAGTGAAATTTATCATAAAAAATAAGAGTGTGTTATGTTTATTTAAAATCTCCCGTTTATAATTCTTATTTCCGAAACCGGCGTCAATGCATAACGATAGATAATGTTAAGTTGTTTTAATGTTGTTTAAATAACAATTTCTACAAAAATAGAAATAATTGAAGCAGCCAGTATATTAAAGAATCAAGATAAATATCATGCAATGCATTTAAATATTATTATATAATATAGCATAGATAATTAGAACAGAAAGATGGGCATAACACGCACCACGTTATTTGTGCAGTGCTTTATTATTATTATTTAATAATAATAAGATTATTTAATTTCAGATCGGATTATTTAATTTTGAAAAGATCAAGTTTCTCAAAACTCCACAATGCAAGAAAAGCGGAACGGTACAAAAAATAATCTAAGTCCTTTTTCCATGAGACAAACAAAGATCAATTTTGCCGAGACAACAGAAAGAAACGATGTCCCCGAGTGGAGTTTCAACTTCCTGTTTTATCTCATATATACGTTCGGCTTTTATTTAATATGAAAACAAATTAGACTGTTTACCTCTCTGAAATATTTTATTGTTTTGATTCAAATGTTTTTAAATACTCATCAACCAGGAAAAAAGGATTTATTCCTGCGATATTAATGGAATATTCCAGAATAGATCCTTCTTGCCTGGGATATTCTTTTATTATCTCAGGAATAGATCCTTCTTGCCTGGGATAATATCAGGAATAGATCCTTCTTTAATAAACAAAATATAATAATAAATTTCAAATTTATCAATATTATTTTTCAATAGCAACTCTAACATCTTTTTGTGCAGGTACATCTGCCGTACTTTAAATCCTGTACCGTTACTCACAGTAAGTCTTAGGTTCATTTCCCCACACAAATTAGTCACTGAAGAGTAGCTGGTGAGAATAGAGTCAGTCCTCTGACGCAACCGTAATCATTTGATGTCAAAATGTGACGCCCCTTCCCCTATTAATAATTAATAGTCACCAGCTGACGTCTGCATAATGAGAACTGAAATTGGATCATGAATGAAAGCGTTTGAGAGCCATAAAAGCAGTACATTGTGCCTACATGCTGCATTTTGTTTAGAATTTGTAGATTTTTATGTCAATTCAATCACAAATAATTTGAATTTTATTTTCGTAACATATGTGTAGAGATTTTATTATTTAGTGTAGATAGGTTTCTGATTCCACGCACCTAACCATTTGACGGTTAAATTAACATTCTAATTTAGATTCAACAGGTATATTCACTGTGTTCTATATCATACTATATTATTATGCAGCTGATTCAATTCTAGCAATATTAAGTTTGCAAACTAATTTAGTTAATAACAATAATTCTATTTTGCATCTTAAAAACCATCTATTGATCGTTGCAACTAAAGAGATACAATTATTGTTAATTGCCTGAATCTGTTGCCTAGATTTAGAGTAATCTGTATATATATATTAATACCTTTTGAAGGATAAAGCGAGCATATTGCTAATGGTTTGGATTACACAGTTAATTGAACGTTAATTGGTGTTTGGGTTTGTTGAAATGAAACTAATAACAAATATCAAAATAATATTAAAAGATTGGTACCGAGTATTGCATAAAAAACTGACAATAGGGTTCCATAAAGCCTTAATCTGTTAATCGACATTTAAGAAATTTCTTAAGTCAAGAAATACGAAAACTTCAAATCTATCAAATAATCATTACTATAAACATCAGCTTGATATCAGTGTATGCTATATATAGTGTACAATTATAAGAGAACATCTTATAGTGTATACTTAATGAATAGCAATCGTAATGTTTGCATAAGTGTATAAATGTTCAACTAGTGAATTAGTTTTAATATAGCCCAAGAACTCGTATGATTTGTTCGATTATATTATTTAAGAATTAGCTTATTTTCTCTGAAACTGTTATCAAATATGTTGGCGGATATATATCAAATATATCATACGAATAGATTCACACTTCAGAAGTTGAACCCTTTAAGTGTAACTGTTGCCCTATGCTTTGAATAAGATGAAGTATTTTCATCTCCTGGGAGGAAACTGTCAGAAGAGAATAAATGAAATTCCACTAGGGTAATATACGATGAAAAATAGATATTAATGGCAACAAAAAGTCAATTGAGTGAAAAAATACCCTTATAAAAACAATAGTAATTAATTATCTGACTGTGAACGATATCATACCTCGATCTGCTGACGTCACAGTCCCACTAATTGAAAGTCAAAATCGAACTGTACTCTTTCTGACGTCACAGCCTTCATGTGATGGGTGTAACTGTGCTCTTCATGACGTAACAGTCTTTATGTGATGGGTGTAATTATTCTCTTTATGACGTCACAGTCTACATGTGATGGGTGTAACTGTTCTCTTTATGACGTCACAGTCTTCATGTAATGGGTGTAACTGTACTCTTCAGGACGTCACAGTACACATGTGATGGGTGTATACTCTTCATGACATGACAGTCCACATGTGATGGGTGTATACTCTTCATGACGTCACAGTCAATATGTGATGGGTGTATGCTCTCCATGACGTCACAGTCTACATATGATGGGTGTATGCTCTTCATGACGTCTCAGTACACATGTGATGGGTGTATACTCTTCATGTGATGGGTGTAACTTTACCCCCTGTACCACTCCAATTTATCATCATTCACTTAGTTTCATTGCATCACACCTCGGGGAAATTAACTTCCATGGTACTGCAATGAGCATCCAAATGGAACATTCACAGTTATGATCATTTGCATGAACTTCCACTTCAATGGTCATTAGGGCTTCAATTTCATGACGCCATCAACTCGCAAAGTCTAGCTACTGCCACTTATATGAATTGGAAAATTATATATGAACAAAAGAAACATTTATCTGAGCATAAGAAAGAATATATATAAACATAAGAAAACATATATACATATATATATAAGAAAGAATATATGTCTATAAACATAAGAAAGAATATATTTGTACATAAAAAATATATACGTGAACATAAGGAAAAAAAATTTATATCTGAACATAAGCATTGGCAATTTTATTCAATATACACTTCCTCTGTTTTCGGTATATATGTAAGTTGATTATATATCTCATGCTTTATTTATGCTCTTATAAATAGTTATTCATTTCTAACAACAATGGAATGAAAATAGGAAATAATTAATAATTTCATTCTATCAGTTCTTTCCATAATTAAATATTACCAAACAATCCACGTGTTATTCGTCTTCATGGAACCGCACCGAAACAAGTATCTCTAAAAATAACATCCGCTAAATAATGGAACTAATCATAGCACAAAACAGAATTTCCACTACTGGTATTACAGAGCTATAATGAGGTGCAATATAATTCCATATAAAATAAATGGAGAAATATATTCAATGGTAATATAACCTGTTCGTATTTGCTTAAAGCATACAGTCACATTTCCGATTCCAAGGTTAAATAAGAATTGTTCTTAATAGTTTTTTCTATAATTACCTGCAGTGGCAATATTGAACTAGCAATTGTAATCTTTGTTTACTAACTGGGGAAAAAAAAAAGAATTTAAATCCAAAATGAATATATAATTTTCAATTGAATATCACCAATTTGTGATTGAGTCTTTTTACTAAATAACTTCAGAAAAGCCAAAAATGTCAAAAAAATGAATTTACTTAAAACACACATGCAGGTGTGAGAATACAGTGTAAATATTAAAGTCATAACCTGTTTGTAGCAAGTGTAGTAGGGGTGAGGGGTAGAGAGGTTGCTAGGAACACATCCGCAATTCCCCAACCCAGATGGGATATGTTCTACTTGATTTTGGAGAAATAAAACCCTAGGCTCTGAAAATAAATCAGTATCACACCCACTTTTGTACGAGGAAGATATTCCGCTTGTGTAATTGACATATCTTCCTAGAACCATGTGATCTGATGGTAGAGATGTTTCAGTCTCTCCTGAATACTCATGTTTTGGTTGATTGATGCTCTATATCTCTGTCAGTTATTGTATTAGAGAAACGTGGTAGGGCTCGTTTGAACGAAAAAAGGGTGCTCTTTAATATTAAATTGAAGTTTCTTTGATATATGGATTATACGGAAAAATTATAGCTAAAATAATTGGAAAATATACTAAAATGTAGAGATTTCTGAAAAAAAAAATTATTTTTCAAATATAACTTCTAAATCAAGCTTTCTATTCCAGATATCTCAATGTTAAATCGTGAAAGAACTCTCCCTCTTTTGAATGAATCCTTTATCATCTCTCTAATTGAAATGTGAAGCTAAATGAAACGTTGCAGTTTTCCCTAAAATATTTGTTTTTATTTTAAAAAACTCGTTTTCTTTTAGCTGTAGCTAAAAATAGCAGAAACAAAAGCATTTTATTTATTCCCATTCTACATGTAACCAAATTTTAGAACTCCCAGATTATTAATAAAGAAAAATATGAAGGGTATCAATTCCCTTAATTCCCTTCCACTCTAAATTAAAAAAATCTGGAATTGCTTTAAATTTGTAGAGCTAAGGCTTCATATAACATATAACAGTTAACATAAATGAAATCGATCACTTATTCTGTTCACATAAGAAATATATATTCACATTCAACTTTCACTCTTTCTAAGATTCATTAGAAGAAAAAGTACGAATACTCGGTAGGTATCTCTCGTATTTAAATACCTATTCAGATACAAAGAGTTTTAAAATTAACTGTTAACTAGATCGGAAAAATGTTATGATATATGAAAACTATTAGTAAGAAATACTCAATTAGGTACTTGGATTCTTTATATGGATCCATTGTCTTGGAATCAGCTTTGTTATTGTTTTGAATTTGTCTGATCTAGTTAGCCTATTGGATAATTGGACTTTTTCATTGCATGAAATTCAGAAGGTAGAAAAAGAACGGAAAAATCTTAAATTATATATTATAATAAAACTATAGAAGCAAATTTGAAATGGTTTGCAGTTTTATAATCAGTAACCTTAGTTCTAATGAATAGAGAAATAAAAAAATAGAGTGGAGGGGACCTTTAAGGATTAAGTATCAGATTTTATCAATTTGAATTTGAAATCTCTTTTCTTGTTTTTAAAATAATTTAACATTGTCGTAAAACAGTTTTTATGTATATTGTCAAGTTTATTTTTAAATGATTTTGCTAAGGTATGATTATAGATACATATATAGATAAAATAATTATTTCGGACAATGTTTCGTTGTCACACTTTTGACCTTTTCAATTCCAAATGCCACTTTCTTTTTAATAAATAATTCTTCATCATGATCAAATACAAATCAAACGATACAGTTTTTTAAGCTATCAAATACCCTTTCTTATTGCAAATTGATATCATTAACAGAAGAATATCCGGTAACGTTAGCATGAATAATAGTTAGGTACCGAAAGTTCTACTGTCGTTAAAGAATAGAAAAGTGACAATATGTGTCAGCTGAAGATCCAGAGAGTGAGAAATATATTCTAGCGTGAGAGACGTCTCGTGGGGGGTATTTGCACCTGCCATATCGCACGCAAAATGAAGATAGATGGAGCAAATTGACCAGAAAAGAATAAGAGGAGGAAATATAGTTCTTACAAGATTGAATTTGGAGAAGGAGAGAGAATGAGCATTTCAAATTCTATGGAAACAATATCGTATCTACGTCATTCGGTCATCAGATCAAATTTCTCCCAAGCAACCATGGCACATTATGCCAACATAGGCACTAGATGGTTAGATGAGCAAGAGATGGCAGACTGAAAGTAGCCTAGAAATTACATGGGGATAATGTGGTTTTCCATTCTCATGGAATGTTACCTTGGGAGAAGGTTGGTTCAATGTGGCGAATCCGTCCCACGGAATTGTCATATAGGCCCAACCTGATTACTATATAGCGTGTCAAAATTAAATAACTGAAACTGATTAACATATCGGCAACATCTTGGGCCAAGATGGTTTCAACATAACAGCCCATGCTGTCACCATGTTGACACATTTTGCAAATAACCACACAGTACCAATACGATTTGTACACCTAGTGCCAACATGGGCCCCATTAACTTGTGTTGCTTGGGAGCTGGTACCAACAATTTTCATTTTTTTACAATGAATGAATGTAAATAGCCAAAATTATGGCCCAGTTGCGAAATACGACTCCTTTGAAATACAAAAATTCGATCCTACTCCTCGATCTTAAAATATTATGACACTACTCTTAATTTACATTCAAGTATTGATTAGTAATGAAAACATTTGAATTCAATAATAAATAGAATAAATATAACAACAAATTTTTGTATCATAATTACATAGATCGAGGTGTCGTATATAATTTTCATATTTGGAAGGAGTCGTATTTCATGACAGCCATCATTAAAAACACACAAAAACTCTTATTTTCCATTGGAGGGAATCGTATTTCGTAACTGGGCCAGAATAATTATATTTATACACAATTTTAAAGAACTATCATTCCTCCTTCTCTTCTTAGATCCAAGTTATACTTTCTCCTCTTCTCAAGTCCAAGTTATACTTTCTCCTCTTCTCAAGTCCAAGTCATTCCTTCTCCTCTTTTCAAGTCCAAGTCATTCCTTCTCCTCTTCTCCAGTCCAAGTCATTCCTTCTCCTCTTCTCAAGTCCAAATCATTCCTTCTCCTCTTCTCAAGTCCAAGTCATTCCTTCTCCTCTTCTCAAGTCCAAGTCATTCCTTCTCCTCTTCTCAAGTTCAAGTCATTCTCACTCTCAGTCTAATTGCCATGATTCCTAGGGCATACATCCCTCTCAGGGAGACAGATGGTATAAGCAAGAATTATTGCCACTTTGAGAAGACCCAGAAGCCGTTATCGTGATATCTAAGCAAACTGATTTTCAGATCACACCAATGAATCCTCACCTTCGAAATGTTCCAACCTTTGAATGTAAGATGTATCATGTTCGTTGAATTATTGTTATTACTGCACACATACAGATAGATAGTTGTAATTTTGAATTTCCTTTTTTTTAAATGAAATAATTTCCTTATTATTACAAAATATGAAATTCATTTATAGAGGGTAATCATTAAAAAAGGGCAATTTTAAAACAGTAGTACAGTCAATATGACTTCAACAAATCATAATATTTTATACACCAATCGAAAGAGGAGTTTTCTGAAAAAAACAATCGTATCTATGTGACAACTTTGTTTGAATCTACGGTGAGAACAACAAATTCAAACCGTATTTCATCATGACTAGAAATTCAACGCTGAAAATTATTTTCACAATGCAGCAGTTTCTTCTCTCCAAAAGTGTTACTGCTGCTTAACGAGCATTAAAGATCAGGTTCGAACCTAATGTTCTTTCTGGAAAAGTTATTAAGCGGTGTGTTAAAAACTACCAAGCTGGTAATATCTCACCTCGAAAGTTGTTCGGAAGAATAAGAACAGAACAAGAACCGCAGTTTGAGCAAAACAAAACGTTGAAGCGATCAACGTTTGAAAAATTGTTGAAATGACTCTAAATTCACCTGCAAGACGAATATTGCACAACAAGTTGGTGTTAGCTACGGTTCTACTCCAAAATTTCTTAAGAAAGACTAACTGATTCTCAATGGGTCACAGTTTGGTGAGCAGTTACGGCGCCTGAAGTTATTGAACCCCATTTTTTGAAGAACTGGCTTCCATTTCAGTCTGTGTTAAATCATAATGTTATATAAAGATGCTCAATTATTTCCCTATCTCATCAGAAAAATAGATTGGTCGTTATTAATTCCAGCATAACAATGCCACAAGCAAGACAGCACGAGTTTCAATGGTTACTCTGAGGAATGAATTTCCTAGCAATTTCAAAATTTGGTGATATTGAAGGGCGCTCAGGTTTCGCGACCTAATATTTCCTGAATTTTATTCGTGGGGTTATTTGAAAAAAAAGCATACAGGAATAATTCCACCCCTTATGACTGACATCATGGAAGAAATCAGTAGAATTAATTATGTAACGCAATAGAGAGTCATGTCATCGACCCTCAAATGTATGTATATGTGTAGCAGTTTCTGGTGGCCATCTAGCGTGGGAAATTTAAAAAAATAATGTTGCTATGTTAAACGAAGGATTTTAACTATAAAATGGTACATTACTTTTTCATGGTAATCCAGAAATTTTATGTATAATATGCATTTAAGAAATAGTCATTTTTAATGTTCAACTTGTATCATTATACCGAATGGTAATATACAGGTAGACCTCGTATAACGCCCAGAACAAGTACCGGAAAAGTGTCCTCTATGCTGATCAGCGTTCGCTGTAACGATACATTGTTTAGTTTAGGTGGGGATTTAAACCTTGTAAATTTTCTTTAACAGCATATTAAAGAAACCTTAAATGAAGCTAAACAGTCTCAGATTATTATTAAAGGAAATTTTTATGAAAATCTTATAATATTTATATAATTCACTTATATAAATGTACGAAATAATAAGGTAGGTATAATTGTAGAATAAAGTACTATAAAATGTGATAAAAAAAGGTGTTAATTTTCAACTTCACGTACATAGATATCTACATGCAAACTAATTTAACTACATAGCATAATTCATAATCGTTTATTAAACTGAATACAATAAAAAAGTAATTATTTCATTTCTTGATTCTTATTTTTTTGTTTGGTATGAATAAATGAAGTCGGTATATAGTAAAATAGTGTATAGAATAGTCACACCTTTTTCGTATTTATATTGAAATTTTCTAATCAAAGAAAATGTGGCGGAAAAGAGTAACAAAATCAAAATACTGAAATCAAAATACTGAAAATCTTAAAAACATTACATTAAGTGTTGATTGTAAATTGTAATTCCTTTGAATATAATCAATGTTTGACTATATAGATACTTAAAAAACGAATAAATTATTTGTTATACAATATAATCTAAAGAGTTCGTTGTAGCGAGCAGCAGTCCGCTATAGCGGACAATTTTTGTCCTTGGTATAGAGTGTGTCCGTTCAAAGTTCGTCCGCTGTAAGGGCTTTACCTGTACTGTTATAAATGATAATATACGAATTTTTTGAATATTTACTTATCGGAAAATATTCCCAAATTAGCTGTACAAAGTAAGTTATCAAATAAACTTAAGTAATTTCAATTTAATTTATAATTATTCACCCCTTGTTCGATCTTGAATAAGAATACCCAATTACCTGGCGTTTGCTTTTCATTATTTCGGTGCTGACTTAAGTGGTTGAGAGGAGGTGTTTTCTCGATTGAAAATAGAACCATGATTGGTCCCATTCTCCATGCAAGAACAATTAGTCAATTGTCTGTAGAATTATTTAGTCTCTAATAAAATGGTGAATAGATATATTTATTATTTGTATCGATTCTTCAGTTATTTAGTTTTGATGATATATTATATATTATTATGATATTATTATATGTTATTGCCTATTAAACAGTTACAGAAAATATTCCGTCAAACACAAATTAAAAAAGCCAATACGATAAAGAATAGTTTACCGTATTGGTTATTACAATTTTTATAACAATACATAAACGAAATTAGCATTTTATGCAACCAAGTATCAAATTTATACGCCTAACTTATCCTAAATAATATCATCATTTCCGTTACAAACTGTGTAATTAAATAATAGAATATAAGATGCCACATCTTCCCTTACTAAAGAGAACTGAATCCTTTTGTTTATGAATTATTTTCGTTTCAACTCTTTTTAACATATAAACTGCATGATCCGTTTCGAATATGTATTCTGTCATATAAATAATTCGAATAAGAGATATTCCGAGCAACATCTGTTCCTCTTTTGGAGCTTTTTGATATCATTTTCGTTCCAAATATTTGGATTAGTTCATATAAGAGCATCTTGAGAATGAGTTGTCTCCGACATTGTATTCACCTCTCTCTCTCTCTCTCTCTCTCTCTCTCTTGATAAGACCATATCTCCAACTTTCAGCTTAACATCCTCTTCTTTGCATTTCCTTTTATCTTAGGGGATTATAACAACGACAAGGTTTCGCTTTCAAAAATGAAAAAAGTTCTTTCACATTATACAAATATAGATTGCGTTGGCTTAGAGTGGACATATTTCTATGATAAAAGTTATTTTACTACAATTATCATCAGTAATGTAGTAATTTTTTTTCCATTAGTAGGGGTTGCAATCCATTGAAATATTTTTCAAGATTCTGAACAGTGAAAATTCGTTAGGCTTTCCAATTCCTTATTACATCTCTGGAGATTTTCATTTGATGTAATGTCTTATAATATTGGAATATCGACATTTCTGCCAATGCTGACGGTATTCCAATTAAATCACGCCTTTATTCCACTGTGTTTCGTTACACTTTTTTGTTCGAATGACCACTCAATGATATTTTCAATCGATTAGTATTTTTTGGAAATTATTTTTTATTTATTGTAAACTATTTTTTATAATAATAAGGAAGATTTAATAAATTATATCAATTGATAATGATTTATTTTGTTCTTCAAAGCAGTTCAAACCACAAATAGTTTTGATCAAAGTTCTGTATTTTGTATAACAATAGTACGGAAAAATATTATGGTAGTGACAATATTTAAAACTATAATTGGTTGCATGTACTGTTTAAACATCTAACTTATGTGTATCTTCTTTACCTTTACTATTACTCAGAATTAAAATTGCAAATATATTACAATGCTCCCTAAAAACGTCTATTAAGAAATTACGTCTAATGGGCCTGGGTTGCAAGATGTTTCGTTGGTCGTAAAAGCGGCTTATTGCGGTGGTCATCAAACTTTATGATTGGGAACAGGTTACGTCATTAACTTTGCTTGTCTGTGCTACAGATTGCATTGAACATTTCAGAGAGAAAAAGAGGAATTAAAGAGTAAAGAATTAGGAATTGTCTGCTATAGTGGATATTTTAATTTAATTATAGAATGTTGAATATTAATATGATATTTGCCTTCCAAGAGACAAAACGAGAAATTAAAGAGTAAAAAATTAGGAGCTGTCTACTTGTCGATATTTCATAGGAATAGAATATGTTGAATATGATATTTGATGAAAAAGAATGAACCGCATAACCAATATTCATCCATGCTGAATATGTTCACATGCCTCATTCGCATACCTCATACACATACCTCATTCGCATACCTCATTCACATACCTCATTCGCATACCTCATTCACATACCTCATTCCCATACCTCATTAATATACCTCATTCACATACCTCATTAACATACCTCATTAACATACCTCATTCACATACCTCATTCACATACCTCATTCTCATACCTCATTAGCATACCTCATTAACATACCTCATTCACATACCTCATTCACATACCTCATTCTCATACCTCATTAACATACCTCATTAACATGCCTCATTCACATACCTCATTCACATACCTCATTCGCATACCTCATTCGCATACCTCATTCACATACCTCATTCGCATACCTCATTCACATACCTCATTCGCATACCTCATTCACATACCTCATTCCCATACCTCATTAACATACCTCATTCACATACCTCATTAACATACCTCATTCATATGCCTCATTCGCATACCTCATTAACATACCTCATTCACATACCTCATTAACATACCTCATTAACATACCTCATTCATATGCCTCATTCACATACCTCATTCGCATACCTCATTCCCATACCTCATTAACATACCTCATTCATATGCCTCATTCGCATACCTCATTAACATACCTCATTCACATACCTCATTAACATACCTCATTAACATACCTCATTCACATACCTCATTAACATACCTCATTCACATACCTCATTAACATACCTCATTCACATACCTCATTCACATACCTCATTCGCATACCTCATTAACATACCTCATTCACATACCTCATTAACATACCTCATTCACATACCTCATTCACATACCTCATTCACATACCTCATTAACATACCTCATTCATATGCCTCATTCACATACCTCATTAACATACCTCATTCACATACCTCATTCACATACCTCATTCACATACCTCATTAACATACCTCATTCACATACCTCATTAACATACCTCATTCATATGCCTCATTCACATACCTCATTAACATACCTCATTAACATGCCTCATTCACATACCTCATTCACATACCTCATTCACATACCTCATTAACATACCTCATTCATATGCCTCATTCACATACCTCATTAACATACCTCATTCACATACCTCATTCACATACCTCATTCACATACCTCATTAACATACCTCATTCACATCGCATGTTTAACTATTCTCACATTGATGATTATATATAAAAAGAAAATGAATGTTGGGAGCTTATGAGTACTTTTCTTATTTATTTAACTTTATCAATATTTCTTATCATCACATTACTCAAGATATATTACATTAATTAAATGCATTACTGGTAATTAAATCAATTTACTTAGTATCATAGTTATTAATTTATTTATTAATTTATGCTAGAGGCTCTTTTAAATACATTATAAAAATGTATTGCTCAAAGGTAACTATATAATTCGCATTATAGTCTCCAAGCTCTATTCCTAGAAAGAAAATTATGGTGGGGCCATATAAGTGCTACCCCCTGTTAATCTCCTATTGCCCCACCATAACTTTCCTTCTGGGAAGCGATATTAAAGTTTTCACATAATCTGCAGCAATCTATATGAATAGAGAGATAGATTCAATATATCTTTTTTGAAATATGAGAGAGTTGAGAATTAAAATTGGCTATATTTTGTTCATCTAATTGGCTATAACAGAGAAATATTGGCAGTTAACATTGCTCTCATCAGTCACCGGCAGAAGAACAGGATGGGAGATGGAAAAATGAAAGAGTGAAAATTAATTGATTATATTAGGAGATATTTAAAAAAAAATAACATTTGGAAAATGTAATAATGATTCTAGAAAAAATTAAAGATTATATTATGTTTTAAAAATAGATCATTTTAGCGATAATATTGTCAGTTTATTTTGATTTGATTTATTTGTTTAGAAGGGAAATATTTTTCAATCAGAATCAAGATAATAAAAGTTTTATTATTTTCTAATCAAAACTTGAAGATTATTTGACTGTTACAAAAGATGAACTTATGTTTTAATTATTTTAATTTATATATTTGCCTCAATTGATGAACTACTAATTATTATTCAAGAAGAAACAGTTACCTAATTGCGAAAAATAGAATAACTAGATTATATGCACTCGATAGAGCGCATACCTTTGCCGCTGCTTCCCAAGCAACACAAGTTATTGGGACCCATGTGGGCACTAGGGTGTCAAATCGTATTGGTACTGTGTGGTTTTTTCCAAAATGAGCCAACATGGTAGAAGCATGGGCTAGCTATAATGTTGAAACCATCTTGGTACAAGATGTAGCCGATATGTTAATCAAGTTTCAGCCATATAATGTGGATACGCTATATATTAATCAGGTTGGGCCAATATGACAATTCAATGGGAAAGATTCACCACATTGAACCAACCTTCTCCCAAGGTAACATTCCATGAGAATGGAAAACCACATTATTCCCATGTGATTTCTATGCTACTTTTCAGTCTGCCATCTCTTGCTCATCTAACCATCTAGTGCCTCTGTTGGCACAATGTGTCATGGTTGCTTGGGTTATAAATGACATTGACCTAAACCTTTGACCCAATCGCTCCCAAAGTATACGCAAATGGTTACTGGATATTGACCAATCGTTTCACCAAGTTTCATGCAATATGGTTCAATACTTTTTGAGTAATGAAAGACCTTGACCTTTGATCTTATCATTCCCAAAATTCTACCAGAAGGTAACTGGACAATGAACAGTCAACCCACCAAATTTCAGGTATTTTGATCAAATACTTTTTCAGTTATGCGAATAACAAGATGATAAATAAAGCAATAAATGCAGTCTATAATATAACCTTCTACAAAATGCGAATGTAATTAGAACGAAAATCTAAATTTCGACGGCATGACAGTGCATATTCACAATATTTATTCAACATCAAAATAAATAAGTGCGAATGTCCTAAAAAAAATATACATTCTGATATATTTTGAAATTAAGTTTCATTATCACTACATGAAAAAAAAAACACATTTTCTACAAATGCATTAACAGTACTGTAAACGTCTACTGCATTTACAGTTAAATTCTACTGCATTTACAGTTAAACTCTACTGCATTTACAGTTAAATTCTACTGCATTTACAGTTTAATTCTACTGCATTTACAGTTAAATTCTACTGCATTTGTATATTGTGTTGTAAATTCTATTTACCAAAATTTAGAAAAATAATCTTCCAGTATAGTCACCCCCGATGTACCAATTGTTTTTTCTCATCAATATCCAATTAATATATAAATTACCGTACATAGCTATCAATTCATACAATAAATCTTTAAGAAATTACATGTAGGATATAAATATATGGTACATGTATTCTAATATAATTTTATATGTTCGAGTAAGATTCCGTGATAAATTGTAAGAATTTTCCTAAAATCCAATTTATTAGAAAGCTTTGGGCAGTTATTTTCTGTGCTAATAGTGATCCGTATTTGAAGCTGATACATCTCCTTAAATGCATTCGAATCAAAGTAAACTGTGGAGTTTCAGGAGTGCAAACGTGACCCATCAGCGAGAAATATGTCCTCATTGGGGATTCAGATCACACCTAATCAGTTTTTGCTCAAACACTCTCAGTGAATCGGAGGCAGCTCTCAGGGTAGAGCAGCTGAAAACTTAGCCACTTTTACTTGGATGGCAAGTCACTTAACGCTCTGTAGCTGTCAAATAATAGTGAACAAATTTATACATCTATAATATAATAGAAAGTAAATATGTTATGTGTTCAATATACTTAATTCGAAATCAAAAGTATCTAAGGAAAGATGAAGAAAAAGTGAGACTGTCTGTAGACTGATATGAAAGACAGAACAGGAAGAAACTGATAGTAACTTGAATTGCAAAAATAAATAAAGGAAGTTAATCATAAAAGTCAAATAAGAAAATAAAAAAGTTATAGATATAACTCTAATAAGGATAAAATTGAACCCTAATAAGAAAATACAGAAATGGATAAAAACCCTAATAAGAAAATACAGAAATGGATAAAAACCCTAATAAGAAAATACAGAAATGGATAAAAACCCTAATAAGAAAATACGGAAATGGATAAAAACCCTAATAAGAAAATACAGAAATGTAGGTTGGATATGAAGAAGAGAAACTTAAATATAAACATAAATTCTTAATATAAAATATACATAAATAAATAAAAGTAAATAAAGATATAAACATATATTCTTATTTTTATAATTAATGTCAAACTAAATACTCACTAACATGACTTTAAATAATTTTTCCGTTTAGATTTGTGACTTTTATTGGAGGAAAGACCTTTTGAATTGGTTTCAAATCACATTCGTTCATTTGAAATTAATATAAAATGTTTCTTACAGTAAAACCATTTGTATTAATGAATCTGGGTAATTAATTAATAAAAAGTTATCAATATATTTTTATTCCGTTAACTAAAAATATCGATAACTAAACAAAAAATAATTAATTACTACTCGTTTCACCATCATTACGCATTGATTTTACTTGTTAACTGTATATAGTCTCATGACTGTCAATGGTGACTCCATCAGGTGATGTCATTGTTTAAATTACCTTCCAAACATTTCAGCCGAAAGAAAATTACTTTTGAATTGCAATATAGGGACTCTTTCAAGCATGTACTCTACAGTCACATAAATTGAAATGAAGGACACAGTGTAGTGAAGAACACAGTGTAGTGAAGAACACAGTGTAGTGAAGAATACAGTGTAGTGAAGAACACAGGTACAGTGAAGAACACAGTGTAGTGAAGAACACAGTGTAGTGAAGAACACAGTGTAGTGAAGAACACAGTGTAGTGAAGAACACAGTGTAGTGAAGGACACAGAGCAGTGTGAAGAACACAGTGTAGTGAAGGACACAGTACAGTATGAAGAGCACGGTGCAGTGTGAAGGACACTATACAGTAGGAAGGACACTTGCTGTATGAGGACTATCATTTAATTTATGAGGGAGTTGATTGAAGACTTTCATAATAAATTGCGTTTAATCGTGATATATTTAATTATTTAATGCAGTTAACTACCTTGCTTGATCTTTTTCGTTAATAAAAGTAGCATGAATTTTCTTCAAAATGTAATAAAATTATTTAAATTTTGAATGCAAAGTCCATATTAATTCCAAATGCAAAATATAGATAAATATTCTTAACTATAACTAAATAAAATATTTCATAAACTTATCAATAACTTTCAAAAAGCCGATAAAGATACATACTTTATTTTGCAATATTTAACATCGATATGGGATGTAAATGCAGTCTTTTGAAGTGTTTATCCCTATGGATATGCCAATAACACAATACCATCAATTGGCTGAAACACATCTGTAGCAAAATATCCTTTCCTTTAATCTGTTGTACATGCAAAGCTTTCTTTGTGTCTAATGTTGCTTTTCAATCGAAATGAAACTGTGCAAAATATCGGAAAATCTAATCTGTTGGAATAAAATAAATTCTAAAATGTGTTAGGATTCAAAGGGGATTCCTATATGTTCCCATAGTTTGAAATGCATATGTGATATGTTTAGTTATATTGATATGTACCTAAAGTATATCCATATTTGTATGTTATAGTAATTTATTTCCGTCAGAATTTTCTTCAATTAATTATTTAAATATGTATATTGTAGAGTATTTGAATATTTCTTTGAACATGTGTACTGTGCAGTTTATAATTCATTCAATCTCATGCTCAAAAGTTAAATAAAAGTTGGTGATCATTTATAATCTACTCAATAAAATGTTTAAGAAACAGATATATGTTGTGATTGTCCAGATCATTTTATCTGGAAAATTTCCAAGTACATTTTATATAGTAATAATACGTTAGAAAGTAATTCTAACTTCAATTAGAGATATGAAAGAAGTGACTCGTTAAATGACACAGAAAAGTGGCACCCAAAGACTGTCTCTCGGTGAGGAATAAAGCCACTCTAATACACAAACTTAGTCGCTTTGTCAGGAGCATTTTTTGTGCTGTTTCAAAGTTCTCATTTGGAGTTTCAACAACTTTGAATGGTGGCGATAAAAATATATTTTGGTACTCTCTTCAAATGGGAAGACACCGTGTTTAACTTGCTCCTTAAAACACTCAGAGTTTCCCTATTTACCAGGATTGAAACATTAGGGGAAAAATTATTGTGTCCATTAGGCTGTAATTGTGCCATAACAAATATAAATAGTTATGGATTTCTGTTAATGAAATTGTGTTAGTGATATATGCAAGTCATGTTATTATACAGGGTATCCGCAAAGAAAGTAGCCGATTTAAAAGGGTTGTAATTTGTAAACTATTATTGCTAAAAGATTGACTTAGGTTTCATTTTAAAGATAATAATTCTAAGTTTTATATCATCATAAATTTAGTATTACATGACCACTACCAGCCTCTTTATCACATTCTGTGTTGAGTGTCAGGATAGGTTCTTGATGACATTGCATTTTATACAGAATCAAATAAAGGTTTTATTAAGATTAAAAGAACATTATTTTGTCTTGGCAGTTAATTTTCTCAATGATTTTGTTTCATCGTCGATAATTGTAGTCATCGCAGATCCATTTTCCTACATCACCGGGATAAATTTTCTCTGTTCCACTGTTAATTTTGCCTTTCTTGGGATAATAAATCGGTAAAGAAATTGAAGTTCTACAGATGTTCCTTTATACAGGCATCCGCCGCTTTAGTTACAAAATCACGACTCAGTTTAGTTACCAAACGGTAACTAAAGCGAATAAAAGTAACAAGAAATTTATAATTGTCACTCCTTGATTATTTACACTACCGGCCAAAACTCTGGGACAGTTCAGTATTTTTTTAATTTCTCCAGAACTGTCAACGAGATTCAGACCAAACTTACACATATTGTAACTACCTCTTGTGTTGATCCTCTGTGTTAATTACAGTTCATTGTAAATGATAGAAACAAAGTTATGAGAATTTCAATTTTTATTTTAAAATCAAAGTGGCCAAAACCGTGAGACAAAACGAAGAATATAATTTATTCTGGACTCTGTAGTGAGTCTTTTCAACTTTTCTAAGTACAACAATTAAGAATAAGTCTATTACATTACTGTATAGTTATTGCAACCGGTTCCACCATCGACATGACACCTAACATTGATTCCTCTGTCATAAAATCAATTATCAAACTTCATGGAAAGAATCAATCAATACGGAAGATAGCTGATGACTTGAAGCTGTCGAAAAGTGCCGTCAGGAGAATTATAAAGGGTTGCAGGGATACTGGAAAAATTTTAGCACCTAAAAAATTGCTGACCTCAAATAACTTCTCCTAGACAAGATCGAGTGATTAAGAAGGTGGCACTGAAAGATAGGTTTCAGACAGCTGCCAGCATTTCCCGTGAAGTACATGCCTCTCATGACATCAAAGCATCTCGTAAAACAGTATCAAGACCTCTGAATAAAATTCGTCTCTCTGCAAGATCACCAGCGAAGAAGACGTTGTTAAGCAACAAGAACAAGAAACACAGATTAGGCTTTACTTAAAATCATGTGTTGTGGACAGATGATCAGTGGCGAAATATTTTTTCTCTGATGAAAGTAAGTTTGATGGGTTTTGATCTGATGGAAAGAAATTTATAAGAAGGTTTGTTGGCGAAAGGTTGAATAAAAAATGAACAAAGAAAACAGTGAGGTTTGGTGGGAGTAGCGCAATGGTGTTCGGAATAATATTTCGGGATGGAACGACTGATCTGTTATAACCACCATAGTTAATGGAACAATATACAAGAACCCGTTGAGAGATCATATCATCCTAACACTTCAAAATTCTGAGTGAGAAAGCCCTATTCTCATGCAGAATAACACCCCATACAACAAGGCTAAACATGTAATGGAATTTTTGAACGAACAAAATGTGGAAGTTTTGGATTGGCTTACTCAAAGTCCGAACAAAAACCATATTGATAACCTATGGTCCACTTTGTGGAACCGTGTGAGGGACAGAAACCTTGCCAATACTAATGATTTTTTGGCTGAAACATCAAGAAGAATGGGCAAAAGTCTCACGTGATGAATGTCGTGATCTCATTCAAATTTGCAGTAGAAGGTGTGCCACAGTGATAGAAAATAAAGGATTGTACACCAGATATTGATTGGATATTATCAAACTTTTGCATTCTTTTGATTTAATGCTGTTATATGAAATTTTCTTTGTTTTGTCCCACGGTTTGGGCCACTTTAATTCCAAATTAAAAATGAAATGCTCATAACCTTTTCTCTATCATTTACAATGAACTGTAATTGATACAGAGTATCATCATAAGAGGTAGTTACAATATGTGTAAATTTGATCTGAATCTCGTTGACAGTTCAGGAGAAATTTAAAATATACTGAACTGTCCCAGAGTTTTGGCCGGTAGTTTATCTCATTTTCAATGAGTTCTACATAGAAAGAAAATTTGTTTTAGAGTTATTAGAGTACTACGTATATAAGAACATTAATAATAATATACAGTCTTTCATTGTTTGTGACTGTGATAAAAAAGTTTAAAGTCGTGCATTTATTAAATGTTTTAAAATCCATCCATAGCTTAATTCTCACTCAGTATAGGTGGGGAATTAATTGATATTTAGATTTTTATCATTATTTTGCTACATTTAATAAACCGCAATTTTGTGCTCTATGAAATGTTTTTGGTAGTAGGGTACTTAATTCCAAGTTATTGGTTGGTTCTACAATTTCGGACACGTCAGAAAAGAAAATAGTATAATTATTATTAAACTTCTATTCTAATTGGTATCACGTGTTCGAAAATATGGAACCGTGCAATAAAACGGAACTTACCCTAAAATGGGACATATTTAATTTATGAAGTAAATGCTTCAAATAACCTTATCTGGATTATAATTTTGATGTTTTTTTTAGATACCGTGAAATAATCACAAAAAATTGTCTCCGTTTTCTATGTCTACGAACGGTTCTCATTTCGAAACATGACTCGAAATAAGTACCCCTTTTACTAAAGTGAGTTGTACTTAAAGCGAAGCCTGCCTGTATTCACAATACATGTGAATGATATGAAATCAAATTTGAGAATCTACTCTTCTAAATGAAACCTATTTTATTCTTTTAGCTATGATAGTTTACAAATTACAGCCTTTTTAAATCGGCTTTTTTCTTCCCGGACACCCTGTATAAAGGTAATTCAATTTATTCGTAATATATAACAATACGTCTCACAGTAATTTGAAATAATAATCTAATTGAATGTAGAATTGTAATATCTGTTGTATTATCACTTGAGAGATTATATTAATAAATAGTTTCATATTTAAAAGGTTATACTGTGTAATCCTTCAATGCTACACGAAGATTCATTTAATAACATCTGTAATATGAAAATGGATATACAATGTAACATAAGATTGGTTCTGCTGACGTGAAAATGTTAAAATCCATAATCATTCTTAATTCATTATTAAAAAATGATAATATAGAAAATATGGTTACACAACGGAAGTAGCATTCATATATAGTAAAATATTTATTGAAAATATATATGCTTCTATATTGAATGGTATGTACATATATAAACAAGATATGCAAGATATTAATTTATTTAAAATAATTAAAATATTCTATATTGACTCCCATATATTGTTCTGTCTTATAGCTACGTATTATATAGGTTTAGTCCATTAAATTCTCATGTTTCTGTTTGAATTTGAAGTCACTATATGGCATATGCTAACCTTTATCAATTCAAGGAACACACCAATAGCTAAAACAACTAACGTTAGGATTGTAGAACAAAGTTCAGGGATATAGAGTGAGCTGTTTTTCAATTATTGGGGCAAAATACTCGACAAGGAACCGCTCTTCTTAGATTGTATTTAAATCCTTCTTGTACGACCAAAATAACAGGGTGTTTGTTTGAAAAAATAGTGTTTCCTTCTCAATTTATTGATGATATTGAATTTAACTCATTCTAAATATTGTACGAAGAATATTCATTTTAACTAGAAGGATTTAAAATATTTCTATTGATTTTAGAATAGTAAGAACTAGCTGGACCCGTGAAAATTCCACTGAATTTTAAGACCTACCAACAGAAAGGTCTTGGTCTAATCAACAAATAGGTCTTAGTCTATTTGGCCCATTTTGTGACAGATCGACAGACTGAAACGGCTGAAATGCTATCCACCAAGAAGATATTTACGAAATATATAAATATATAATTAAACAGACATTTTATCAAAAGCACCTCATAAAGTTGGAGGATATTTATGGAGAATTTTTATAAAAGATAATCTATATACTATGATAAAAGAAGCAGTATAAGTCGGTCAATCCGTCACAAATTGGATAAAACAGACTAATTGACATATTGGTTGATTAGGTGACAGGACAATAACCCCGCGTGCAAAAAAAAAAAATGCAGTAAAAAATACCCTTCGGACAAAAAAAAAAAAAAACCGTGCAGTAAACCCCCGGACAAAAAATAAACCGGTCGATATAAATAGCCTAATTCATTTTTATTATTTTATTTAATTTTTAAAAATAAAATTACTATATGTTACAAATGTAAAGAGATATAGCACCCCTAAGGTTAGGTTAGTGGTCCGGGTGGGAGGGTTTGGGAGGGGCTTTCCCCCCTGTCCAGGTTTGATAGTAATAAAATGTATTGTACTGTACCTTTTCTTACTATAAAATAGGTATACCTTATTTTTCAAAAAAATTATCATATTTTCAAAGAAAATGTAATAATTATTGGTTCGCATTGAATTATGTTAAATATATTAATAAAAATGAATTTTTTGTCCGGGGGTTTATTGCACGGGGGTTTGTTGTCAGGGTTTTTTTTTTGCACGGGGGGCGGGGGTATTGTCCTGGAATCGGTTGATTAGATCAAGTCTAAAACTTATTTGTTAATTTTCCTATTCTCTTCCTCCACCTTCACTTCAACCTTCACTTCCCCCACCGAAATTTCCCCCGTCTTCACTTACACAACACCACTCACTACTATAGTAAGTGAAATACAAAAATACACACGTTATCGTATTAATATATAGATAATGAAGTAAATTTAACAATATTTCATATTCGTACCGAATTTTCCAATTATTAGATGGCAATTTTTATTTAGTACTAAATCTGTCGTGCATTAACTTGTAAATAATTATTTACATTATGACAAAATGTATCTTTTATACTTAACCTCTGATTTTATTTTACTCATGCGGACGTTATAAGTTTTCATGCTAATTATATTATCTTCGTTTAATAGTAGAATATACAATTATTTTCAGTCGAAACTCATTCATCTCTGAAGGGAAATAAGAATCCTAATAGAAAGAAGCCTGCAGACTTCAAGCTAAAATACTTACCCTCTTCAACTATTTAGCCTAATCGACATGCAGTGGTAATTAGAGAATTGGAAAGCTTCAGAAACTAAATGTAATGAAATTAATTCGGATTGAATTTTATAAAACTATGTATTGATGCTTAGATATAAAAAATCAGATAGGGTCGGACGGGGTATCACTGCGCATACCCTTTTTATATGGTATCACTCCGCACCCCTTATAATTTAAAAAACACTTATTTTAGCCTAATTCTGATTGCACCATCATTTCAAACATCTTTTTTTCTTGCATAAACATCATGAAGCTCCATTATCCTATTGGTATTTCTAGAGTTATGTCACGATGTATGTAGTGCTGTCAGAACGATTTGAAAAAAGTTTGCGCTTGTGATTTTTAAATCCCGCTAACTCTCCAATAACTCTTTCACCGAGATTTATAGATTCATATTATTTTAACATGTTAGCACAAACAATAACAGTTACATTATCTCAAATTTTCAATTTCTCAGTTTCAACGAGTTTCCTGCCACAACCGTGCGCAGCGATACCCCAGATAATTTAGAGGTAGAGGGGTATCACTGCGCATCATTAATAACCATATTTGTATGTGAATAAATGTAAAAAATACGAGTTTTTAGCTCTAAATAAAGGCATAAATATTAAATAAGGTGTTATTTAATTATAAATTTAATTAACAATAAACTTACGATCGTAGTAGCTATGGAACTTGATGTGGAGGTATTAAAATAGGGAGAGGGGGTATTTAGGGGGAGGGGGGGAGGTTTTTGAATTAAATATTGATTAACAATAAACCTACGATCATATTATACTACTTAATAAAAATAGTTGACTAGTTGCGTAAAATATAAGTGTCAACTTTGTTGCAGATTCATTAAATATGTGGTTAAAAAGCAAGGGACAAGTAGATTGGGGAGAGGGCATATAGAGAGGGAAACACAGATGTTTAGATGAGGGGGAGGAGGATTTAGATGTGTGAGAGGGGGAAATAGATTGGGGAGACCCGGAAATAGATGAGGAAGAGGGGGATTTAGATAGGAAGAGAGGGAGATTTCGATGAGGAGAGACTGTGAAGAAAATGGTCGGAGAAGGGGATTTAGATGGGAAATGAGGGGGAGTGAGATAGGAGGAGAGGGAGATTTAGATGGGGAAAGAAGGGGGTTTAGATAGTGGAGAGGAGGGGCATAAAAATGGGGACCGGAGTTATTTAGGTGGGGGAGAAAAGTGCTGTATTTATGCAATGCGCAGTTATACCCCTTCATGTGCGCAGTGATACCCCGATACACTCACTAAAAGTTATGCACAAAAATTGCCAATAAGTATTTTATTTATTCAGCTATTATTTCGAAACTGGTTGAGAACCATCCTCATTCATGACCATTTCATGACGAGAAAAAGAGTTTCTATAGTACATTTAGTTTGCGAGTAAATACAGAGTTTGATTGAGGCGGATTGTGCGCAGTGATACCCCGTCCGACCTACAAAAAGTATAATAAAATATAGATTTGAAAATATATAATGAACTAGATACCTTCGCCTCTGCTTTGTCCGTTCTCTCCCAAAATTTAAGAAGCGGCTAACTGGATAATAATCAATCGTCCCACCAAGTTTCATGCAATATGGTGCAATATTCTTTGAGTTATAAAGGACCTTGACCTTGACCTTTGACTGGATCGCTTCCAAAATTCTACTAGATCGTTCCTGGACATTCCCATAAAATTTCTGACAATTTGGTTGAATACTTTAGGAATTATTGAGTTAAAAATGGCCTTGACCTTGATCTTTGGCCTTTGACCCGATTGCTCCCAAAATCTAATAAAATGGTTCAGGTATATTGGCCAATCGTTACACCAAGTTTCATGCAATATGGTTAGAGACTTTTTGAATTATAAATGACTATGACCTTGACCTTTGACCGGGTCGCTCCAAAAATCCTAGCAGCATGTCACTGGACATTGAACAATCGTTTCACTAATTATCAGGCAATTTGGTTGAGCACTTTTTCAGTTAAGCGAATAACAAGATGATAAATAAATAAATAAATTTATAAATAAATAAATAAATTTATAAATAAATAAATAAATTCCGATGAAAATATAACCTTCCGCATTCTTAGAGATATATATGATATATAACTATTATAAATAATAAAGTTTGTATTGATTGTGAATTTTAACATTGGTATATGTATACTCGAATTAAATAACACATGATGAATACTGTATAATAATAATATTAAACTGAGAAAACCTCTGCATATTGGATGGAATATTTATAAATTCATAATAGTTATATTTTAATCACTTAAATGTATACCAAATAGTTTATTTCATTCATTCATTATAACAAATGAATGTTATTCATTATAACAAACTATATATATATATTTATATGCGTTTATTGTAATAAATATGCATATGTTGTATACTAAACCCACCAATACTATTTAAAAAAATATTCGTTAGAATATAGTGTACAGAATTAAAACTGTTCAGACTTAAGTTATGAAATACATAGAAACGCTATAATATATAATTAGAAACTTAATCAATATGATATTTTAAATTTAAATATACAAAATTGAATATATGTGAGTATATGAATAATAATTATTTCTCTGTGTAACACTGTTCTTTACGTGTGATGTGTTCACAAACAGTTTTGAATATAAAATGCAACAAAAAATTTGGTATCAAAAGCGTGAAAATAATTGGCATGACGTTTAATGGGGCTCTGGCTTTCAAAAATATTCGCCTACTTCTTTTTAATTGGTGTTCTTTATTCGTGTTCATGCAATCGTGATTTATTTCAATAGAGTATAAAATATAACGCTTATTTATTTCTGGCATTGGGGAGTGAATGAGGTGCCAATGTTTGTATTTTGCTGCTGTTTTGTATTGTGATGTGTGATGTTAAATACAATTATTAATTCATAATAAGTATGTTTTTATTTCATAATCTTCCTTCTTTTATTATTTGTATAACTTTAATTTATGACGAAATTAAAGAATGAAAAAAATATGTGAATAACAGCGGGGTCCAGTTGGACTGACGATAGATTCATCTTTTGCGTATATTGGCCGACGACACATAACACATAAATAGAAATTTAATAAATTTTACGATTACAATATGTAGTCCCAAATTTCAAGATATCATATGTATCAAGTACCTATGGTTAAATATAATTTTTCTCTCAATTTAAAAGGCTCTCATTGAATATTTGAAAATTTCATCATATTGTTTTTTATCTCAAATTGGTCTAAATTAAACTCGACGACGGACACTCGTAGAGTGCAACCTTCACCGCCGTTTATAAATACCCTCGGCCATCCAATAATATATGAGTTATAAAAGGCCTTGACCTTTGAACTAATCGCTCCCAAAATCGAGCAAACTGGTTCATGGATATTGACTAATCGTCTCACCAAATTTCAAGTAATTTGATTTAACACTTTATGAGTTATGCGAATAAAAAGGTTATGTATACAAATAAATAAATGCCGTCTAAACCATAACCTTCCGCAATTTTGCGAAGGTAATAAATAATGTTCACTATAACACCGAGTAAATGTTTTTTTCAGTTGATGTTCTTTTTCACTACTGAGATCCATCAGAGTCTCAAGAGTTGGTAAGAAGTGAGCAGAGAAGGTGACACCACAATCCTTTTACTTCTAGGAACTCTTCAAAGACTTCTTTGCACTCCTCTGTGGTAAAGTTAGTTTCGTCATTCAGATGTGATGGTGAATATTGTCACACAGAAATAGTGTCAAAAAAGCTATATTCAGAAGATCGTGGATTATTTATCATCGATTATGGTAATTATTTATCGTATAATTCGTATTATCAATGTTTCGTCGCGATTTTTTGTATAAAACCTCAAGTGTTTGGAGTTTATTATATGTAAAATATGAATTTATTTTTGTCGAATGATTTATCATTCTACATAGATGTTCTCTTTATAATCGATTATAGTTTGGTAGCGTATGAAAAAAAATGGGAAGGCAGAATAATTGGTATTTCCAGTCATTAAATCTAAGTGAAATCTTTGGGTTAAACGCTAGACTGTCCAGTGTCCAACTACTGAAGTGATTAACAAGTGAAATTAAACCATCACATCAGTGATAATTCACAATCTGAATGCCCGCTATTACTCCTATTACTCACTTCTGGATTAGTTCTGACAAATCTTTGATGGATAACTCATTCTACACTAATTCCATAATGGTTATCCTTATTATATCCCATGATGTGGAGTTGGGTATCCATCTTTCACACGATATGCAACCTGAGCTGTTTATCTGGGATAATAACACTAAACCTGTGTATGTAATGAACACTGGATTGCGTAAGGTTACCAAGTTTGAACAATATCAGTTTTTAAATTACTGAATCTGGGGAGGAAATTAAAATAAGTACACACATATCACAATGTAAAGTTATTTTATTGAAACTAGTAGGGTGGAACCGGGAGCATTCTGACATAGGGATGGTCGGATAACTCGTTTAAATATGTTCATTATTGTTGGAACTACTGCTTATTGCAACTGAATGTGCGCGAGGTGTTAACCGTCAGCTAGTTGAAAGATCCAGTGCAGAGATATAGTATTTCGTCCCCGATGGGTAATTCACTGTTTTCTTCAATATTGATTTAATTTTTCGTTTTAAATTGGATCGTGTGTGGACCATATGAATACAAAACTGATTCTCAATCTCAAAGGTATGAATTATATCAATATTTTATGTTATGTTTGGTGTTAAAAAATAATACAAATTAAATTAGAAAAATGGTGATGTTTTAATTTTGAAGTGTCATTTGGGAAGAATCGGACACTTCTGTTGAGTTTGGTTTGGACGGTATCCGAACCTTCCCTCTGTATCCGACTCAGTCCACCATTACAATTTATTAAAGTAATTCTTATTAAAAAGGACATTCTGGAAGGTAAATATTTTAATTGAAATAGCATTCGTTTATAAGATTAGTTGCAACTTTTAATATTAGTGCCTATATTTGACAGTTTGACGATCGTATTCATGCCTTTTCATTATAAAAGGAAAACCGATAGAGGACGAAATTAAGAAGGTTTTCAAAAAACATTTGATGAAGTCCAAAAAGGTTTATCTGTCAGAAAAGCTGCTGAAATTGGAGGTGTAGCAAGATCTCCACTTATAAAATTATTAAAGTATAAGGTATATTAAGTTATCAAAGTATTATTAAGTTATCAAAGTATTATTAAGTTATCAAAGTTTTATTAAGTTATCAAAGTAGTATTAAGTTATCAAAGTAGTATTAAGTTATCAAAGTAGTATTAAGTTATCAAAGTAGTATTAAGTTATCAAAGTAGTATTAAGTTATCAAAGTATTATTAAGTTATCAAAGTAGTATTAAGTTATCAAAGTAGTATTAAGTTATCAAAGTAGTATTAAGTTATCAAAGTATTATTAAGTTATCAAAGTAGTATTAAGTTATCAAAGTAGTATTAAGTTATCAAAGTAGTATTAAGTTATCAAAGTAGTATTAAGTTATCAAAGTAGTATTAAGTTATCAAAGTAGTATTAAGTTATCAAAGTATTATTAAGTTATCAAAGTTTTATTAAGTTATCAAAGTAGTATTAAGTTATCAAAGTAGTATTAAGTTATCAAAGTATTATTAAGTTATCAAAGTAGTATTAAGTTATCAAAGTAGTATTAAGTTATCAAAGTATTATTAAGTTATCAAAGTAGTATTAAGTTATCAAAGTAGTATTAAGTTATCAAAGTAGAATTAAGTTATCAAAGTATTATTAAGTTATCAAAGTAGTATTAAGTTATCAAAGTATAGGTTGCAGTGGTGCCCCAATTTTGTGTACTTTCGGTAGTCCATAAAGTACTCCTGGTTTTGATCCTGAACAGTGCAGATAGTCATATTGATCATTATTAATTTATTTCTTATTCTTTGATTTAGTAGCTAGCCTGTTAATTTTATTTTCTTTCTTGATTATTTCTTATTAAATATGTAGATTATTTCTTGCTTGATCTGGATACAATATTGCAAAGTTATCAAAGTAGTATTAAGTTATCATAGTATTATTAAGTTATCAAAGTAGAATTAAGTTATCAAAGTATTATTGAATTATCAAAGTATTATTGAGTTATCAAAGTATTATTAAGTTACCAAAGTAATGTAGTACTGAGTAATCAAAGTAATATTAACATTTTCACCGCAGCGTGCGCCACATATGTGGTACACTGGCTTCTGTCCTGACCGGCATCGTGAGCCACATGTGGTACACACATAGAATTTTGCAATGATTTTTTAAAACGATATAACCAGTCACCTAATTCATTTTTTATCTTTCTAGTTCTTCATTATAGTAGGAAAATAATAGAAAAAAAAATAGTTATACCCAAAGTAAAAGGAAATAGCTATACAATAACCTTTTGCTATACTATAGCTATTAAATATAAGGATAATTATCAATCATTACGATTATGATAAAATTTCAAATAAGATGAATTATTACTGTGAATAACAAGTCATCATGGTTTATTTCAATTAAATTAGTAGATCTGAATTCAGTCCTATCGTTTAATTACTCAAATTTCCAATGTTTTAATCATTTTTATGGTATCCAACTCATCCTCACAGCTTGTCCAAAGTCTCCCTCTAGGAAGGAGCATTCGGACACTTGAATCTCATTAACATTTTGTTTAGTATCTTTCGAATGGAGGTTTAAACTGATAAACAGTCTTAATAAAATTAAAGTTATATGATTCATCTACATACAGAAATCTTTATATAGTAAAATTCGGATTAGTTTACGAATTATTCTGTTTTTAACAAAAACTGTCCGAATTCTCCCGGTTCTCCCCTACAATAGAACTCCTCTCTCCCGATATACATATATTTTAGCCCCCCGATATACATATATTTTATGTCTATTCAGTAATGAACTACAAAAGTGTCAATAAGGATTAAATAGTATAGGTAAATAAGGATTTAAAAACAGGGGGGCTCGTGACCGGGGGGGCTCATGACCGGGGGGGCTCTTGACCGGGGGGGCTTATGACCTACACCCATGCCAACATATGCCCAACCCTAACGCGCTTTACAATAAGTTGTACTAATTTGTAATTATAAATTATAGGTACTTGTTCATATATATCTTTTGAAAATTCACCACACAATTTAGGGAGAAATCCATCAAACAATCTAATTCCACCATTAATTAAAACCTAGATGAAACGAGGCTATATTTAAGTGTACCTACTCTTTACAAGCTGACTAGTATACAACTAGCAGGTTGTAAAATAAAGTTGCCTATTTTCAACTTTTCTAGGGAGTTGGCTTAGCTTGTAAACTGTCATCATCATAGTTGCTAGTAAACTAGCATCCATTAACTTTTCGTAGTATTGAAACAGATGATGTACACTGATAATTGGCTTTTGGGCGAATAGCCATGTGTCATCATAAGATCTTACTCGCCAGCTAGCAGCGAGTAAACTAGCTTCGTGTCATTGAACACTAGTTTGCACTGTTTAAAATCGCTCAAAAGTTCTAACTTGTTACTGTATGCCATTCGATGGTTCTTATCATAAAGTATCAACTAATACACATAATTTGACTAATTGGTCTCCTTTTGGGAAATTTTACTAAATTTATGAAGTGTAGCACAAGGGAAACGACGAAAAAATTGATAGTAAGTATTTTATTATTCGAAAGCTCTAGAAAAATAAAGGATGTACGAATTTTTCGTCTTCTCCCTTGTGCTACACTTCATAAATTTACTAATACACATATGAATACTAATAAACAACTCTTTTTCTCTCAGTGTACTGCTAATCACTATTATTCACATTATACGTCACCATTCAATGGCTGGAGATTTAAAAGTAGCACCACAAATCCTCATGATTCAATGAAAGTAGACTCAACATAAAGCTGGAGGCAAGTGAAGAGGAGTTCGAAGCATCAATTTAATACTTGACTAGCCGTGCAGATTAGCTCACAAAGTTTTTATCAGAGTCTGCCTGCTTGTTCAGACAAAGAACTCTCTTTGGTAATCACCAGAGAACTCAGTGGAGAATTTCTCTTCACAGCTTTATCCCATTATTGCTCTGAAGTAAAGGAGTTCAGTGTAGCTTCAACGAACACGTTTGGGGGAAGACTGACGAGGATTGAATTACAAGGAGCTGAAGTAATACTTTAATCTACTCTTACACCAACCACTTTGTACATCTCTAAATGAAATTATTTAGTTTAGGGGCACATTCATGGAGGTATGCATGTTCTGTACATATTGAAATTATACTCCACAGTCATCTCTATTCATTATATTTGAAAGATGCTTTAGTTTTATGTATTTATATATAAAATGATTTGATAATTTTTAAATTAAGCTATCAGCACCCATTGAACATTGATATATTTATCAACAAAAACATACAATTTCAATTTGGTGAACAGTAGAAAAAATAAACTCTGTATTATAACGAAGAACACTCATGTTGGTGAAAAGCATTTAAGCCTCATCATCAGAATGGAATTAGCGAATACCATACTGATGAATTCAACAGAACAGTAAATGCATGGTAATTCATTGATGTGAACTAACTAAACAACTAAATTCATATTACAATGTTTATACCAAATGCTGCATTAATATAAAACTGTATGAATTCATGTTGGATATTTGATGTTTAATATAATATGATAATTAATATTAGATTAAAATCTATGTAACACATCTTCTATTATGATATTTAATATAAGATTATACCCTAATTCACCTTAGTTAAATCTATGCATTCAATATTGATTAATTTCATTCCATACCTCATAGTTTGGAAATATATTATGTTCTGCCTTCACGGCCAATGCTTGATAAAGGCAAGATGAATAAATTTTCCTTATTCTAATTTTAGACATGTGATTGTATTCATTCAGTATTTGGTAAACTCTATTTCTGATGAAATTAATAACGATAGGAGTTTCAATCCTTAATTACGAAATATCTACAAGTCAATATTAAATTACAATTTCTTTTAATAATTTGCATCATTATTCCAACTAGCACAGTACCTGTAGTTCATTTTCAAGAATTCAATGGATATAAAGGATTTTGGATTATATCTAAATGCAATTACGTATAATTAATAATTTATTTTTAATCTCAATAGTCAACCTATGATTTTATTTAGTCTGTTGTTTGGTGTGCAAGAAAAATGTCTCTTTAACATTTAACTTAAGATACGATATGTTTCCATGACTAAAATGATTGGTATAGGATTACAGAAATCCGATTAACTGAAAACCCGGAAAACCGAAAATCAGGGTAACCGAAAATCGAAAAAATGAAAAATAAATAAATAACAAGGAAAAATCGAAAAAAAATTCAATAGAAAAATTAAACTTTTGAAACCATAAAGATCTCAAAAAATATCAGACAACAGAAAATTTTAATAACAAATAATCCAAAAACCTTTTTGAATATATAGTTGATTTTATCCTGATAATTTATAAAACTAATAGTCATCATTTTGACGAGTATTACGCTAGAGAAATCTTGAGTACAGTAAAATGAGGGAAAAGGAGGAAAATCTGTATAACCAAATAAATCTGAATAATTTATAAAAAATACTAATAATTCAATTTGAATAATATAACTAATGAAAAAAATTTTGTATCTGTCATTTTTGACGGGTACTACACTAGTTGATAATAATATTGTGACACTTAGCGGTGATACTTCCACGAAATCAGCAGTAAAAACTTTCTTAATGAAAGAGTGACACATGGACAGAAGAACGGACAGACACAGCTCTTATAATAGTACTAGTGTACTTTCCCGTTAAACATAACGTGAGCATCATAATGATAACAGATGTTGATAATACGTAATTTACCTTATTACCATGTTAAAGAGTAAATACATGTAATACATACATTTTGTATCCATTTCCAAAACATACATGCAGGGTAAACACATGTTTTAATAAGTAAGTGCCACATTGATTTGTTTGCAGGGAATTTTATATGACGTATCATTTCATATGTAGATTTAGTAATAAAATGAATAGTAATAAAATGAGATAAATATATCATATATATTTCTATACTATTTCAAACATTATATATATTATTTATAATCTTTTGTTCTATTTTCAAATGAATGTTTTCATTAATTTAAGCTAATTATTCGAATTTTATTTCGTCTACTTTAATCTACAGAGTTAAAAAAAAACATTACAGCTAATGTATCTTGATAACGCATTCTACCGTAGAAATGAGTCACTTTTACACGCAAGATGGAATGTTTTAAAGAAGGTGACACTACTTTATTTAGTGGTGACGCAAATAAAGTTGACAGCAAAAACCACAACATCTATGTGTCAGTTTAACGCATTTAACTGACATGTGTTATCTCTTATCATTCATTGGCACGCGTAGATGTGTCATATCAACACATTCTAATATACAACTTATTTCTTATTCTAGTCAATGTAATATTATAGCAGTCCCCGCAGCAGAGAAAAGTTTTCTATGATGGCCGTTAAAGAAACTTTTCTTCTGAACGCCTGAAATCATAAACCATTTTTTCAGTCATTTCTCCAATATGTTCTACATCAGGTAACACATATTTTTTTTAATTAATAAGTATTGCAAAAGACTATCCATTTAAGAGTAATAATGAACAATTATTTAACAATAGCCAAATATAACTTATTTCACAGATATGATGAAATAAATAATTGAGAATCAAATTCCATAATAGTTGTAATAGTTATGATCATATGATAATACATATGATAATTTATAATAGTTATAATATTAATTAATAGTTATTAAACTTTATGGGAATATTAACAAACACATATCGATTGTTAATTTATTACTCGATTTTAGTCTAAGTCAAAATCAATATAACTTACATCTGGTTCTCAATTTTCTCCAAACTCTAACTATAGTAATTTCTTCAAACTGTAATATAGAGTATTATTTGCTGTTAATAAAACATTAGTTATTCACAAGCTAGCGTGAAGTGAGTTATAGAAGGTTTCCATGAAAACTCCCATGTACACAACGCTAAGTCAACTGACTGGTTAAACACAATTACCTCTTGTACAAATATCAAACTGAAACTAACGTATTTTCTAGAGATATATTCTATGAGAAAGAATAAAACACACGAGTGGTTAGGTATTATTAGTCGATTGATTGGTGGGGGTTATATTATAATTTACTCCAATTCCTCGATATTGGAGAGAATGTCTGCAGCAGTGGTGGGTCAAACTCTTGAAGAGGAAGACTGCAGTCATGCAGTTCATCTTTATTCATTTCGAACTGCTGGTTAAGTATGAAATCATGTATAATCATATCAATATGAATATGAATATTAATATGTATTAATATTTTCATCGGTGATAGTTTTCAATCATTAGCTGCATACATATTTTAAATCTTAAAATAGGTTAAATATTTATTTTTAATATCCGTAGTCTTCTCATTTCATTTGCCTCATATTTGTAACAATTTCCAAGCATATGGTTCAATACCGTCAAAAATATTGCGTGTATAATTTAAATAAAATAAAAATGAGCTATAAATCTAATTTTATTGGCAATAATATCAATAAAAATGTTTAATAAAATTTAATTTAAAATTTTATATAATTTTACTCAAAATAATTGTGACTCTATTTTCGGGGAATCGTGAGTTTTCTTTTGTAAATTAGTGTTAGTTAAATTTTCATATTATTTTACAATTGTTTTTTTAATTATCCGTATGCATTTCTAAATAAAAATGTGTTAATTTCTTGTCCACAAGGTCTTAGTTAGCTATAATATTAGTTTACTGAGCTGTTGGTCATGGGTTCGTCACTCCAAAAAATTGATTTTTATGATAGTTGAACTTTCCACTCCCATTCCATGTTTTCCAATTACCTAGAACTAAATGAAATTTACTGAACCAGGTTATATTTCTGAAATATAAGTATATTTAATAAGAGCTAGCCACTGTGGAATCTTGCAATATGAGAACCAGGAATTGGTTCCTACTCCTCCTTGTCCACATGTCACTAGCGGAGAAATGTGACTTTCCACTGGAAGGTATGACGGAATTTGAGGATTTCGAAGGATTAAATGAGGGATCTCCCGGTACCTACGATAATGGAATTATTACGGTAAAGTATAAATATTTATTCAGCCCTAATGTTGTAAATCCATATGGGAAGGACGACCACTATTACTGATTTGAAATAGAATCAATAGAAAGATTAAATATTAGATACTCTTTTCTCGTGGTCATTTAATATCATTTTATTATTTATACTAATAAAAATCGTCATGCAAAATCATATGAGACGAATTAAACACTATGGCGTACTCAGAGAAATTTTGATTCACTCAGGTGTTTCGAGTTCACCCTATGGCTTTGTCTCTAAAGCGAGACACTTTAGTGCACAAACTCTAGTTCGGATGCACTTAGGCTTGAAAGTGCACCAGTTCGATGCACTTTAGTGTCTCAAATTCTCCGTTGATAAAAAGATGAGATTTATTTTAGCAAACTTATAGCTGAGCACTACATTGCATTTAGCTGATGCACTTTAGTGCATCCAAACTATTGTTTGATGCACTAAAGTGTCACACTTTAGAGACAAAGCCCCTCGAAACACCTGGGTGCATCAGTTGGAGTTGTTTATTTTTCTCAGTCCGATGAATATTTTGGTCCTCTTCCCCTTAAATAATTCCTGTTATAGTTTGTGTGCTTTTTAAGAGTGTACCTACATAACTCTTTAAGTTTGGAATTTATCCATTTGTGTATATTATTTTTTTGATAATTCGAATAGTTTATTGAGTTACGTCCATTTAAAGTTTATAATAATTAATTTCGTTGATGGTTCCAAATTCCTAATTTTCTTTTTTATTATCTGTGAGTAAATGAATAAACAAAGGTTAGAATTATTAGTCCACATGAAAGAATACTCTCGTCTCGAAGCGACGTGATCACAACCTATTCTGTTCAAAATCGTATTTTCTTCAGTTGTGAAGTCAGAAATGAATCATCATTGCTCACGATACTAAATTACAGGAATTAAGAGTCTTTAAAAGAAAAAAAGGATATCAAACCTTGCATAGCATAAATAATTATAAATGGAGACCATTTTGATGTTTAGTGCATGTTGGGAATTTATAAATTAATAATCAAGGAGGCATTTCCTCTATTTTTTCAGGCTGATGATGGAGAGACTGTAACGATGAAATGTCTTCAAGGAAAGGATGCTTTTAACGGAGAACAATTTAAACGGACCTACGATATCCAATGTGATGATTCTGATTTCAAACATACAGACGAACTTAAAAAGTTGGACGAATCAAGTGTTTACGGATGTGTCACAGGTGATAAATAAATTCTTACAAAATATATAATAATACACTTATAAAGAATAAGAGTTGGCGATAAAAAAATTTCTAGTAATTACAATAACAAAGAGGTATTTAAATATTTTCATTTATACCTTCTTTGAGTTTTAAATTCAAATAAGTGTATATTCATATAGTATCTCAAAATAGTATTGTTCTATATGCAGCTTGCAAGATGACCTTTTCCAATGAACATGCTTCTCCTGAACTAACTGTGTCATTTGAAGGTGGTTATGGATCTTTCGACAAATCAAAAATAAAGGTACAAAAATCATTTTTAGAGATCAAATATGTTTTTAGGCCCACAGAAAATGTTCATCTGCCTTTTTAAATTAAAATGATTTATTATAACTATGATAACTATATCACACAGAAAAAAATTTCTTTCTCCCAAAGAAAAAAGTCACTTTATATATGCATTAATTAATTATTTTCTTTCTGGTAAAGAAATGTTCTAGTTTTGGGACAAATAAAATTTTTATTCACATATAAGATTTCTTTTCTTTGAGTCAAATAAAAAATACGATTTAAATCTTAGAATTTTCTTTGTAGCAAATAAAATTAGTTATTTATTTCAAATCTAGGAGTGGTTTAGGAGAAATATTTTATTTCTTCTCCATAAAGAAAACTTTTCATTGAATAGAATAAATGGTTTCTTTGCAATAAATATATCTTTCTTTAGTATAAATGCATCAAAGATTTAATATAAAGTAATATTTATTTAAACCAATGAGTTAGTATCTTTATTTATAATACAAATATTCTTTACATATAATAGAGCTTTCTTTCACTCTAATATAATGTATATTTATTAAAAAGTAATAATTTCTTTTATACTAACAAACTGGTTCTTCTTTCTAAATACATGCTTCACAACAAATATTTCTTTCTTTTAAGATAGTTTTGTAGATAGATTGAGGAAGAAATAACATAAATGAAGTTTCATATGCAATATATTGAAATAATTTAGCAATGAAATTACACTCAGCAGAAGCATAAGATCTTCTTCCCATTCAGAAGATGTATGTCTCCACACATTCACCCTATTCTTGATCTCCTCCAGCTATAGACGAAGCATACCTCCAGAATATATGAACTTGATATTCATCCTCTGTAGAAAAAAAATCACTTTAAATTAACTGTTTCATATTTCATATACAATAATAGATCCTAATGTAATGACTAAGTTGGCTTAGTTATAGGTAGCTATAACACACCTGAACAGTTGATCAGAAATTTTTGTGTCCTCTTAGAAACGTTTATCCTTTTCAAGACTTTAGAATAAAGTTCAGTGCACTTTCTCCCACTTGTGTGAATATGGTCAGTCTTTTTCTGTAGATATAATGCAGTGAAGTTCCACCTGAAAATAAAAATTAAATGTTTAAACAAAGTTAACTTCATTTCATATAATTTAAAGACATTTACGGCATCAAACAATAAATTGCAGGACTCAGGCAACTTAATTAATTTAAAAGAAATTGAAAACAAATGAATTATTTCACTATTTGTTAAAGAAGTTTTTAAAATATCCCATATTCTGCAGAGGACTGAGAGGAAATATAAGTTATATAACTATCTCAATTGTGACAATTTCCCCAACTAATAGAGTATGAGAATCCTAGCCAAGTAATTGCCAATAATTTGGTTAGGATAAATAAATCTGGAGAGCTACTCTGCATCAGCATCAGTGTGATATTTAACTATTATCATTGATTTTTGATTTTGGGAGCTGATGATTCCAATATTAATCATATAAACACAAAAAAAGTAATCTCTGCTATTGTGAACACTTTACCAGTTTCAACAGATTGGCTTAGAAATTCCTAAGAATTAGGTATTTTCAAATTTTCAAATATAAATTAGATCTTATCAAATCATTAATAGCCTTATAAGTAGCTATTAGGTAGAAGTTTAGGAGCAATAGATAACTTAATTTATATTGATTCAATAGTAAATAGTTTTTTTTTCCTTTGTACACATATCCACCCATTTTTAATTCAAAATTTTATTTTATATAGGTAACTTGGGAGCTAAAATAATGAAATTTCAGATTTTTTTAAATTATCACTAAGTTTAGAAATATATCACCCTGCTCTGAATAATGTGACCATATGACTTTTGGTGATTTAAATTTGTGATAGTTACCTACTCTCAGATGAAAATTCAAAAATTATCACTGATTATCTCTCTGAAATTTTGAGTATATAAAAATTCCTTCAGCTAAATTAATGGTAACATAGGATTCAATTAAAGATATTCTTCAATGGTTCTAAAATATCCCTAAGATATTGTTTAGGTTCACCTCAGAAGCTCTTTGAAAAATGTTCCATATTTTGCAGACTGGCACTTTGAAACACTGGAGCCACAATCTTAACTGAACTCTAGTTAGCCTAAGTTAGGTAGTTAACAAACTTTAATTCATTACATACAATATATTGAATAATTGATAGTACTACTAGTTAAGGTAAACATTATAATAAGAACAAACAAATAGCGATTAGGTATAGGTAGCTTAGGTTAGGTAAATAAACAATAAGAGTAGGTAGGGCTGGGATAAAAAACTACCTACCTAACTTATTTCAGGCGCAGTGAGATAGATTTTCAGTTAAGTTGTAACTTACGTTAGCCTAGTTCATTACTAAAGGGTAATGAAAGGAAGAAGTCACCTATGAAATAGCATTTAAATTTCTCAAGTAAATAGGTAGCAGGACACTGTGAACCTATGAATACCTAGTTACCAGTATTAACATTTATAATTAAAGGAAAAATGGTGACCAAGTTCTAAAAACTATGCTTTGCCAACTAATAATTCAGTATAATTATATAAATAAATGAAAATATCTAATTTATATACGAAAGGATTCATAACTGAGCAACTAACTGAGAACCTACCTTGATCACTTCAACGAACTTAATGATATGACGCTCACTTCAGAAAAGCCCGCGAAAATTTCAAAGCAATATTTCGATTTGAGACAATAACAGAACAGATTTGTAACAAAGAAATATTCGACTCATCAGTGAAAAGCTTTAAGAGAAATAAATAAAAGATTAATAGGAAAGAAATATGCATCAAAATGCATCCAAAGAAAGCTACTTTCTTTAATCTAAAGCTCTAGTAACACTTTCAACCAAAGAAAATAAATTAAAGAAGATAGTTTTTCTTTAAAATATGCTTCGATTTCTCTGTGTGATACATTACTTAAAATTCATATCATTATCTAAATGTATTATTTTGTTTGAAATCTCGAAAATAAATATAAATCAACGTTATTTGAATATTTTCAAAGGCAATAACCTAAAAAAATATTTATTCTCGATCTTCTTGTTGAAAATTCTTGAATTTACTGTTTGATTGCATTAAAATATATTGGTTTAAAACCACTTTGACGAAGTATTTGATACTGTTTTCGGGTAAACTTCAAACATAATTCCATTTTTAAATAGGCTAAATGTAGAGAGAGTATGCAAGTATACAAGAATAACATACACCTTAAAAGTAAATAATCAAATCAAATTATGAAAATATATATTGAATTAGCCCTGTGACATCATTACCAAATTATTAAAATTCTCATTATTGGATAAATATTAAAATTTGTTCTCACTTCTAATGGCCAGGCTGCTCCAGGAGTGAGGGCTACTTTGAAATGTCCTACTGGTAAGGAATTGAGACATCCTTTGGACCACACCACGGTAACTGAATTTGAAATCAAATGCGATGATGAGGACTTTAAATTCGAAGCCTCATCGGGAGAAAAAATTGGAGATGTTCTATCTAGTTTTCCCTTCAACGGCTGCACACAACGTGAGTGAAAATGTCTCGAATAAAATTTTTAATTATTGTGATATTTTCTTTAACAAATTCTAAATAGAACTAAAATTTTACTACACGGATAGAACCACCGCCTTGTACATTGAACTTTGTCACTGCCATGACTGGTTTTACCGACGGTATGGTATCAGTTGTTGAACATCAAAGCAACTCGAATAACGATGTTTGGACTTACGTCGCGACTACTGGTATACTAACGGTAATATATCTTATTTATTTTAAATATTATGCATTACAATATATGTATATTATATATTTTTTGATCAACATAAGAGCAATGTCTTCTAAATTATAGGCGACCGGTGGAAGAGCCGATCTTCTCTGCGCAGATGGAAGTAAATTCAAAGACACAATTGGAACTACGATTACAGTTCGAGACGAACTGACTTTACATTGCGCGAGTGGAGTATTTACGCATGAGGGAGCTGCTATTAACGAATTGCCAGGTTGTTTAAAAAGTAAGTCTTCAATCAGTAATATCTAAATTTTTATCTTACAATTTCACATTCATTGAAAATGATCAGCAATTGGCATATTCATAGGTAGGTTAGCATGAATTTCTACTATATAGGGCTTAGAACGGCTTATTTTTTATAAGACGTTCTAATAATTAAATTCTAAGAAGGACTTGAAGTAGTTGTTTTATTGTTATATCGGCATACATTTTTTTTTTTGATTACAGTAACATTGATGATTTACTTCCACAGGTTGCAGAACAAATCTCTCTGATCATTTCCTTGATCTCGAGTTATTTAACAGTTCTCATATAGAAGCGAATCAATACTTTACTTACGATCTTGAAACATCTATTTTGGTGGTAAGAATATTTGATTTCTATTTAATATGAACAAACTGGGTGTACTTAAGATATTAACCATAAAAGTATTTTATTTAAGTATAAAAATAAGTCATTTATGATTACACAAAAATATATTACAGTTGAAATAATATTATTGATATAAATATTTCAATATAAACTATATAAGTATTTAACGCAAGTTGTCATTGATCGTAAAAGTCACGACGTAAAACTTGCTTGGTTCCACCCCTCCCTTGACGCTGCGGAATAAAAACAAACAATTATTTTAATGAGAAATAAGATGAAATAACTATAAAATTATTTTTCTGATAAATAATACATGATATTTTAATAGTTTCGTTAGTAAAAGAATGAATGAATATATGGGACATTTATTTAGCCACCAAAACGTCCAGATAAATTTAAATTTAGTAATTAAATATTAGATGATTTAAGAGTTACTTTGGTTTTATTCCAATTCTTCACTAAATCCGATTTCCATAGATTAATAACTATATTTTTGTACCTATACTATTGGTAGTTAGTCCTGCAGATACCATTTTTCTAATTACAATTTTCCCAGTACAGGTAGAAAAAGGATTTTTTTCTCTCTCGTGTCCTGTAAGTCAAAGAATGTTTAATCTTGGTGTGGAAATGCCAACCCTGCGGATGGATTGCAATTATTATAAGACGATCGATTTCCTAGATTCCAGAGGGGTAGAGAAACCGCTTGCAGGAGCAGAATTCACAGGATGTAGTTATGGTGAATATCTTTCAATAATATCAAGCTATATTGATATTTAATTTGTATATATTGGTTAAAATGATCAATGTAGAACAATAAGGAAATTAAATATCCCTTTCGATGCGGTAGATGAAATAAGATAAAAATCATATAAAATCTCAAAAAAAATACTGTCATACAAGTGTAATTTTTGTGATTTAAATATAATTATATAAAAAATGTTCAAAAATGTTTTCACATTCATTACATATATAATATGCAGATTAAATAATCATAATTTACTAATCAATTCTATTTAATAATAATAATATACTTCGAAAAGAAATACACTAATAACTTTATCTGTTCTCTCTTCTAATTACTTTGTATGTAACGGTTAATAATATAGGATTTAAATTAACTTATTCATTGCAATGAAATTAAGTTAAAAGAAATATATAATTTGCATCATAATTGAATACTTCTATAACTAAAAGTCCCGTAAATCTGATAGTAAATAATCCTGCAAGCAATTTTCTCAAACATTTTCATCTCAAGACTATACAAAATTGATCATTTTCACTGACTTTTCAATCAATGGTAGTAATTATTATGAGATATTTCTTTTATATTTTCAGTATGCAGAACTCATTTATCAAAGTTAACGACTGCAGAAAAACTGTCAACAAAAGTCGATCATTTTAATTTTCTTGGCAACGCGGGTCTTAGAAAAGGATATGTTGAGGTAACTGAACTTTATTTTTGTATCATAAAAATGCAAACATACCAAAATAACAAATTATCATCAGATAATTTGTTTCAAATAGAAATTTTCTGTTACTCTTTTCATTGTAGCATCATGTTAAACTTGAGTAAAATACTGAATTTTGTGATATCCCCTGCAATATCTCGTGGTTAATTACATATATTTAACATAATATAAAGAAATCAACATAATAACAAAGACTTTATTAATCATTATAGACAGGCGAGGATAAAGTGACAGCGACCTGCAAATCAAACATGTTCATTATAGAAAATAAGATATTGACTCGCAATGTGACTATTGAATGTGACCGTTTTGATGGGTTTGTGTACCAATCAAAAGCGATCAGTGACACTAACAAACTGGATGGTTGTCACCCTGGTAATAAAGTCTATACTAAAAAGAAATTAATCTTATTTATGATATCTATGGTCCGGTCAGAGGAAAGAGTCATTGCGATGCTGATTTCACAATTTCCTATTACTTTCATCTTACAATTTTGACATCGTGTACCCATACCTATTTTAAAGTATCTACAAACATTAAATTTAGTAAAATTTCTTCTTAGAAATGTAAATAAGTTAATTCTGTGGAGAAATCATAAGAGATAAACTTTTCTTTGTCCGTACCTACGTATTTATCTTTCCATCAAATATATTATATTAATAATGATGATTAAGTAGAATTAACTACCTTGAAGTATAAACTTTTTCTATCAGCTGCTTAATATTCATATCTATAAATAATGTCCTCTTCAAATAAACTATGAATATATATCAAGGAATAGAATTGATTGATATTTTCTATGAATGGTCACAGAAGTATTTAGCCATTCTTATTTTCTTCAGGTTGTTTAATAAACGTCCATTTTACTGGCCTCCTACCAACGATTACATACAACTACACACTTCCACAACAGTACGAATATATTCCTATGGTGAGTTAACTGGTATAAAAATTATATTTGGTGTTTGGTGTAAGTTTATGAATTTTTATCATTTTATGAATTTTATGATTTTTATTCTAAGCGTGTACAAATTTTATTTTATTCGTATGATTTATTATTTTATTTTTCATTTATTTTACTTAATAATTGATTATGTTAAGGTGAATCTTTTATAATGCCTGCATTGAGTATATAAGTGAATTAATAGAAATATCATCCAAATGCACAGTTAGTGAATGATACACTTGTTCTTGCGTGTCCCCCTGGCTACTCGATGTGGGATGGTACCGAATTCACGCCCACCATTGTAGCAACTTGCGATGATCGAAATGTTGTTACCAACAACAATGACAAACTACTGAATGAAACAATATCGAGCTGTTTGGGAAGTATGTTTTAAAATTGATATATTCATTGATAAAATTAAGATCCACATCATAGGGTGCAACCAAGCCTAACAAGTCTTAGATAGACACAGTTTCAGTAAAGATATATAAAAATGATGATTTATATAAAAATATGAAAATTGTTCAGAAAAATATATAAGTAATCGCAATTATTGTTCAAAAAATGTTGTATGTATTATTTGTTAAGACTGATATCATCATAACTACAAACAGTTCAAATTAAACAAACAACAATATATCTATATTTCACGGTACAATTCTTTTACATTGTTTTTAAATTGTTAGACATGAATATTTGTATTATAAAATATTTCGAGTAAATTTTATGTGACCCTTTTTAAACACTTAGTTGAGTTTACAAAATTTACTCTATATTAGGATATCGATCTAAATTTCATTTATTGTAAACGACGCCCTCCGTTAAATGATTAAATTATAACTTTTTCATTTCAGGTTGTCTGTTTAATGTGAAGACACATTTCATTGGAGAAATCTACGAACAAAGTATTAACTTTTTCAACAACTCGCTCTCGAAATTTGAAAATGACGTTGTATTGCTTGTGAGTTGGTTTGAATAATAATAACATAAAATGTATTTAATGTATTTTATCATATTCTGTGATCATTTCTTCAGATTGGAGGTGATTCTATCAAATTCATCTGCCGAAATGATACCTTCATGGCAACTCAAATGGGTCAATCTTCATTCCTGACTGTTACTTGTATCGGGCCTAATATGATAGAGTATGAAGGAGAAACCGGAAAATTCAGCAGTAGCCTTCTTCTGTTTGGATGCAATGAAGGTGCTAATCATGATATATACTAACTTGTATTATATTCCTCATATCCTAATTCAAATGCAAAAAGCAAATATGTCTATTTCACCACATTGTGATTCACACTTATTTATTAAACTACAGAAGCAACTACTCAACCAACTACTCAACCAACTACAGTAACAACTGTCGAAACAACTGCTGGATCAACTACAGTAACAACTACCACAACAACTCCTGAATCAACAACTGTAATATCTACTGAACCAGCTACTGATTCAACAACTGTAATATCTACCATATCATCTACTGCCACAACTGATGGAGTATCTACCGAAACATTATTAGTAAATTCCACTGTCTCAACTGAAGTACCAATCAATACGAATCCAAGTGAAACTGTCAGTTCCGAACAATTGACTTCAGAATACCCAGAAGCAACTACTGAAATAAGTGTTGGTAATCAAATAGCGCCACCAGGTAACTAAATGATGATAAATAACAAAATTAATTATATTTAATAATTTTTCTGTATTTGACCAAATTATTTTTTCTCATAGATTTGCATCAATCAATAAAACTGATTGAAGATAAACTATCAAATGAAAACATCACAATGGAGGAATTAGAAACTTTGGCTAAAGAACTGAATTACAAAACCATTGAACTGAAACGTGAGCTTCAAGGAACCATACCGGCAGAGGCTGATGAAATTTTCACCTCGCATAATAACGCAGTAAAACTTCTCATGAAGAGAATAAACGAAAAAGTCCAAGAAGATCCAAAAGTGGTCAGTCCTACACTGACTAACGCAGTGTCTGATATTGCCGAAACAGTTCAGTTAGTCGAAGAGACCGTACGTGCGTCCAATGATTCGACTATCACAATACATTCGAATGAACTCAGTCAAACAAACGAAGATATGACCAATTTTGCAAACTCTCTCAAAGGTAAAGAATATAATCGAACATTATTTATCGATTATTTCGTTTATTAACAATAATGATCTTTCAATTTTCTTGCAGATATTCTTGTGGATAACAGCTCTGAAGGTTTGGACTTTGCCGTTTTCTTGACATTGTGTTAATATAATTTATTATGTATTTTAATTAATATATAATTCTCTGAATTCACAGAATTAGTAACAACTGTTGAAGAGTTGAATGTGCTTCTAGAAAAAGAAGACTTGACACCAGAGGAATTTAATGATGTATCCAAAAAACTCACTGAGGCTTTCATAGACTTAGACATAATTTCAAATCCTCCTTCAGAAATATCAATTAACGAGAAGAAAGAAAAGTTTGACACATTGAGTGAAATGATGGAAAATCATATGAATGATTTGAATGCAACTTTTAGTAGCAATTCATCGTCAGTAGATTACGAAACGTTTTGGTACTTCAGGGGCATTCTTGGGCCCATGTTGCAGTTGGAGGAAACTCTTAGTAATGACACAGAGACGCAAGAAATGGCCTCTGATGTCCAGCGGATGATAGCAAAAATGGAGGAACTCGTCAAGAAAATGGAAGGTGAGTTAACTAAATTTCAAATAATAAAGTGACAAAAAAATGAGCATCATGAATTATATAAAATTGAAAAATCAATAATTGATATAATATGTAGTATAACTTATACTGTACCATTTTGTTGTTCAAATTACTTTTTATGAACAATTGAAATTTTAATCATTTTTACTATCAATGGTTATAAATTACATATTATATTTTTACTTATTGTTCTATGTAGCGTTAGCGGACTCATTTTATATATTTCATATAATAGCAGAGTTCTATTTTTTGGGTGTGAGAGATTTGTGAATGATTTTGAATTAATGTTTCCATTCTTTGATGGATTTTATTTACATACACTTCAATAAAACTTATGTTACAAAATAAATAATGCTAATTTCTCCTCAGTATTTTATTATCCATAAATATTATTAAATACTGATTAGGTTATTAATTGAAAGAAAACTTCTAAAAAAACTGACTATTTGGCCAGAAGAGCTTAAATAACAAGTGTCAATTATATTTATTAATGGAATTTAATGGAATTTATATAATGCCAAAAAAATTAATATACTTTTAATATGATATTTGCAATATAAGAGCACAAGTATTATTGAAATAAATTAAACAGAACAATTAGATAATCCATTAACATTAAATAAAATAACGCTGTTGATAATAATTAATACACAAGTAATTATGTGCAATAAAAAGCTAACGAATATTGCTACTCTGAAATCTATCAGGCAATATATATATATATATATATATATATATATATATATATATATTAAAATAATGCAGTTACAGAAATCATTTCTATTTGAACCTAGCAAATAAAAGTTTGTCCTTGACTCTATAAAAAGTCATGCAATGAAATAACTTGAAATAATTCAATGTAATACAAACTTAAACATTTATTAAAATTAAACTTTATTTCTATCGCTTTAATAGAGCTTATTGCGGTTATAAATTTAAAAATGAATTGTAACTCATTTGATTTATTCTTTATTTACAGTGAGGAAGAATAGTGTTATTTACTTTGAAAACAATAATTCGAAGAGCAGGTCATCAAACATTGATTTTATAGATCAATACTTGCCTTCTCACTGACCGACCTGGTCATGAATATCAAATATCATACCAATTCAAAGAAACCTTTTGTTGAAATTAGACTGTCTTCTGGGTCGATAAATAGAATTATTATTATTTAAAGATATCATTTGTAAATTACTAACATTTCTATTTTAAAAAACTCGTTCTTGCGATCATAATTCGTTAGTTAAAGAAACCGTAAATGGTTGATATCATCAAGAAATAGAAACTGAATATTATTACTCACAAACCGATGACAAATAAAATATACATTCGATATGGCGAAAACAGATAGCATAATGTTAACTTTTATTTAATATTTCTCCTTTCTAATAAAGGAGGCATTACTTTTTCAATTTGAATTAGTTACAGTACCGCTCCACTTTAATTCGTTATATTATTTGACTGGTGTAACTATGCAAATATATTGATATATATTTATTTATGTTCTGAGACATTTCATCATTTATAATCAGGAATTAACGCCTGTCACATAAAAAATAGTTATATTTTTTTTATTCGTAAGGGACTATAATGTGAGCAGTGTGTTTTGGAAAGAGGTAAGGGCATCATCACATTCCATTCTCTCATCACATTTCATTCTCTCATCACATTCCGTTCTCTCAGTCAATCATCACATTCCATCGTATCCTATTTTTATAATTAATAATTTTCTAATTGCCATTAATTACTTCCAATGCTTATGGCTTCATTTGATTAGTTATTCAGTATTGAAATATTAATTTGGTACAAACAACACCATATTTGTGATGTTATAGTGTCCAAAATTATTCATATCTATCTATAATACAGCACAAATTCAGGGGTTTTTCGACATAGCTATATCGAATTTGATACTATCCAAGAAGCTGAAGAATTACTTGAAATATTGTCAACTTGTCAACTGTAAATGGTTGCCAATTAATGTTTTTTTTTTTTCATGTAGATGTGTAGTGTACGTGCATCGTTGTTTAATTACTGTGGATAGCGATATTTGTTGTTTAATAGATATATTTCTTATTATTTTCCAGAAAAGTATTTTTGGATCATGTTAAGATGATATTGGGGTGCATGTTCTTAACACGCTTTTTACTGGGGTGCATGATATTAACAAGTTTAAATTAATGAATAATAGGAGTAATTAAACATTTTTTAAATATTACAATTTATTTAAAAAAATGATAAAACAATTGCAAACAATAATGATTTATTATGACTGTAGCTGAATCGCTGTTCATAAGGGGAAGAACTATTTCTTGAAATACTTTGTGAGTCATCTTTGAAAGGTATAAACGATGATATTAACTCCAATATATAACACCCATTAATGTATCACAGATACAGGCACAGAGGCACTTCTTGGGTGCAACCTTTTTACTGGGGTGCATGATCTTAACAAGGTTATACTGGGGTGCATGATCTTAGCAAGGTTATACTGGGGTGCATGATCTTAGCAAGGTTATACTGGGGTGCATGATCTTAACAAGATCCGTATTTTTTATACTTATATACGGGCTTGAACGTCTGGTTTCTAGTGTGCTTTGTTTATTTTTTGTTAAGCTATTGTAATATTCTATTCTATATGTTGTAAACTTTTAGTTTAATAAATTTGTTTAAATTTTAATTTCCATTGAAACTTAAATATTTTTTGTCATCAAAAAATAGAAACATATTTTGAAAATTTCACCATAATATAAAAACAACCAAATTGATAATTCAATGAGAATATTAATCTAGAAACCAATACTAATTTATATAATTGATATGAATGTGAAATTTCATTAGGATACAACATTATTTCTTCGTCATTTTGTGTAGAAAGATAGAGACAAACATGAGGACCCTTAGGTGGCCTTGGCTAATTATCTTCACAGTCTGCGCTGTTGTCAAAGGTTCGTTCTCTTGAGTATATTGAAAAAAATAAACTACTTAAATAATAGAACTAACTTTTGAATATTAACTAAATAACAGAATCCGATTGTGGCCCTGGAGGAGAATGTAAATACGTTGTATCCAGTGCAATGAAAGGAGAAGTACCCGGATCTCTGGCTCCCGAATCTTTGGGAGAGTTTGGCCACGAATTCAGAGTAAGTTCAGTTGAACTAAAATACGGTGTACATCTTTGGAAAATTGTTAAACAATGTTTATTATCACTTGATATTTGTCAGAACAATTTAATTGTGAAGATAGCTGTGACATCTTCAAAAATAACACATTTGGTTAAATGAACAACATTTTTTGCATACAGTAACTTGAGAATTTAGTGATTAGTGATTGCTCTAATTTTATTGATACATCCAAGAGATATAACATTTATTGCTACAATATTGTAATACGCTGCAGAGTTTGCTAAAATGTTCAGTTAATTGTCTAACTCGAAGATTTTCTTTCAGCATCTAAAAATGTTCCAATAATCTTCTAATAACAAATTAATGTGTAAACACATTATTTTGCGATATTTTAATCTTCAAATCATCCTATATAGTTTTGCCTGAACATTACAGTTTAGCAAACTGATTTTCAATGAGTTAATTTGACAACTATTTTCAACTGGATATATACTCACTCATCTTTTATCCAATTAAAATTTGAAGATATGAGGACATCACCTATTTTTAGAAAACAAAAGACAATATATTTTCGTCAAAAGCAAGAAGTATAAAATATTCACAGCAGAGGAAATTCCTTCAGAAACTACGAGTGAGGGGTGAGTTCACTGAAGGGGTAGACCCAACCCTCTAAAGTCTAAAATCTCTTCTTAATTCGCGGCTGAGAGGATGATAAATGCAATTGCTCACTGGATCACAAGAGCCATTCGCTGTTGGAACCGGGCAAACTCCCTTGGATCGTTCGTTGTCTAGAAAAAAACTTCCTCCTATGGACTTCCTACTATCGTACGCCTCTATGGTCTCTGTAACAATTGACTGAAATATGTAAGCATCCCCACAGGGCAGAGTATTTCTGACGTTTAAGGTTTTCTGCAGCCCTGTCAGTTGATCAGGCCTAAACCGCGAAATCGTTGAGCGGTGTCTCGGCAAATGTGTCGACATACGAGCAATCACAAATCAAACTCTTTTCATCCATATAAGGAAACACAGTTGTACCATTTGGGTGTTTATCATCTCCCCTGTCAAGACCAGAAGGCTAGCTCAAGCACTAAGAGGAGTCTTGCTCTCAGTGAAGCCCGTTTTACCTTTTTACCACATCATTCATTGCCGCATGTATTAGGCGACGCCCAGAACTGTACCTGCTAGACAGGACATGCAGTCCTCTGACATCCATCCCACTGACATCTATCCCAAACTTTGAGGGTAGCTATGGCTCGTGTCTGGATAATTCGTCGCGAACAATTCGTCGCGTACAATTTTCTATATTTTTTTCTATATTCGTATTTACATATATATTTTTAACACAAATTCAACACAAATTTATACTATTTTTAATTCTTCAAATTGCATGCAGAGATCGAAGTTTTTAGTTTTATATAAATAATCACTCATATTGTTGATACGAAGTCTTGATATTATTTATTTTTAATTGTTTTTATTAATTTCAAATGTTAAATTATTTATTTCAAATGTTTAAAATTATTTATTTCGAAATGTGGAATAATTAATTTCAAATCAATGGAAGATTACTTACTCATCAGAAAAATCTGTTGTATTGTAGATACCAAGTTTTGTACATATTGTATCATTTATTAGTTTGAAGATTTAAAAGAAATGGCGAAATGAAATATGAAACAAATTAATAATATGTAATATGGTGTCCACGACGAATTGCCCTAGACGAATTGTCTGCAACGAATTGCCCGCGACTTATTGTCCGTTACGAATTGTCCGCGACGAATTGTCCCCACAACCAATTGTCCTAGCGCCGAAATGGCTACCCTCATGAACTCAGGATCAAGCTGTTTATCCAATGACGGTATAGGAATCGCATTCAACCACACTCCAGTTTCCTTAATAGAGGCAGATAACTGTCGCACTCTTGCTCCCTGATCAGCTTAGCCAACAGACTCCACATTAATGAATGAGCCCTATTTCTATTCTTTTTGACTGGACTCTTATGGAGTCCAGTCTGAATGTCTGTAAGACATTTCTCCATTTTCCAACTGCATCCGTAAGCTCTCCGGTATCCACAACATTAATATTAGAAAGAATAGCTTCAACCAAATTACTCACAGAATACAATGAAGACATAAAAGCAGGTAAGGCAATATCTTCAGCTTTCCTACAACCCAGTCCATCAAGGCCAACCGGTAGAGTTGTCTGAACCCAAGAATCAGCTGACATCTCTGCATTAGTTTTTTCTGGCCACGGCAGATATAAGTGATTCATCAAAGCAGCTAAGCTCAACTACGTGCTTGGAAGCTTGAGAAGCCTGCAGAACATATTGCAACTTCAGAATGGAGAAAATATTTCTCAACAAAAGGAAGGCTTGATGGTTATCCACCACCTGAAACCGAGAAATCATGAGATCCAGATCTTCTTTCCACCTTAATATCTCCGCAGGAATACCAAAGTCACTTAAAGGCGCTCCCAGCAAAGAGCAATTGTCCTTTTTGAACCATCCTGACATTAGGAAGCACTGCCCAGAAAAACAATTCTGTTTCACCCGGGGCAGTATCATCGAGGATGGTCAGCTCATATTTTGCGCTATTAACTTCAAGTCCAATGGCACTCAACACATTTATCAATATTTTTACGTCCTCCAAAGCTCAACCCTGCGAGCACTTCATCTATCCCAAGAGCAAACATAACCGGTACAAAAGAGTCACCATGCTGGATACCTGTCTCCGATCTCAGTACTTCTTCATAAAAACAAAACTGAAGACGAAGAATAGGGACATCACTATATACATAACTATTTCAATAATTTGAATAATTTCCGACAGGACGTACAGTTCTGTTCAATTCAATTGAAATATGAAGAATATATTAAAATATAAACAACGTCTAGCCATCTAAAATATGATATATGTCCCTGCAAAGAGATAGTATAATTCATTTAAATCCTGTTTCATTACATTTATACCCTCATTTTTTTTCTTTGGGATGCATATAATGTAGTATAAAATATAACATGAATAATATTACATTATTTTTTTCTGAACAAATGCATTAAGAAATTACGTCTCCGAACTAGGCACAAGAAGGACAGAACATTACTCTGCAATGTGAGAACGGATTTGAAGTGCACGACGGTGAGGATTTCTCGCAAACCTTCGATTTATTTTGTATTTCCGAAAGCATTGATTCAAAAAAGTTTTACACGAAAAATAATTCTACAGTACTAGAGGATAACACTATTGAGGGATGTTACAAAGGTGAGTATTTATGATTTGTATGTAGATAGTTATAGTACATGAAATGGTAGCATAACGAATTTTGAATTTTATAATCAATTGATTATTAGTCAAAAAAAGTCAATTAATTTAGACCATATCTTAACTTCAATTATATATTGATAATATTTTTTATAGAATCAAAAAGTGTGGTATATTTCAGCGCTCATCAACTTTTTATTTTTTCTAGTCTGTTCACTAAATGAGGAATATTTTATGAACGGTTTCCCAGTATCGGCCACATTTGAAAATGGAGTTGGAACTTTCAAAGAGAATATCATAAAGGTTTGAAATATTGAATTTCTTCTTTTGAATGTTGATTTTAATAAATATTGAATAATATCTCATAAACCTCACTAATGATCGATGGTAAGGAATTTCAATTTGATTCTATTTCAGTTTTAATTCTATAAAGTATATATTTATACAATATTAAGCAGAATTATTTTGAAACATTCCTACGATATTAACTAATATTATTCAGCTAATACGGAAAATTTCACCAACAGGTGCAATAAAATCTCTCCCATAATGTAATATAATTAAAACCTATATTAATTACGACTCTATATGAATGCTCGTCAGTATTAACTTATTTAGCCATATTTTTATTGGCCTAGATAAAATGACATCAATACAGAAGTACTGCAACGAATGTTATATTTCAATTTGTTTAATTCCATGGACTATAGTAAATGGTAAAAGAGTTTAGTTGTAAATTTTAATATTAAATTATGAATATATTAAGGAATACCATCTGAACAAACTGAAGGTTTTCCTTATCTCGTGTGCAGGTTTCCTCGAATGGGAGAGTTACAATGGACTGTGGAGAGGACAAAGTCATCATAGTGGATCCAATCCGTGGAATAGAAAAGAGGTTTACAGAACTTATTTGTGACCATGATAAGTTTAAACTAGATGGAGAAGTTATTGAAATTGGTTACAAATTTAAAGGATGTGCAGGAGGTGATTACACTTTTGAAATAATTAATAAAAACAATTTTGATTTCACAAATAGCATGCTATACATTGTACATTTTAAGAAACTTTTCGTAAAGCAGTGTAAAACATTCATTGGTCCATATCATTCCATATTAAAATCTAACTCCTATGAAGAAGTAATTCTAGATTGAACTTAAAATTCACTGAAGAACACCACCTTTTTGTTCCAATCGTTCAGGTGAACTAAGATGTTCGTTAGATCTTGGAGAATTGATGACTGGGTTTGTTGCCGAGTTTGTGAACATGGAGACACTTCCCTCTACCTCAGAACAAGATGACTGGAACTACGACAACAATACTGGGCTGCTTACTGTAAAATTAAAATATTTTCTCAATGGGACAGTTATCTATCAGATAAAGTACTTCATATCCTTAACTCTTGTTACAGGCAAAATCTGGAACATCAAGCCTCGTGTGCACTGATTGGAGTAAATTCAGAGTACCTGTTCCTGGTACTGACTCTAAAACTCTAGAGTCTCGAATAAATGTGACTTGTGTGGAAGGAGTTTTCACATTTGAAAATGAATCCATACACGACGAAAATATGTTACCAGGATGCCAAAGAAGTTAGTTTTCTCCTATGAATCATTGTTATTGAGCATAAATCATTTTCAATCATGAGAAATGTACTTAAAATTTTTAAAAATATTATTTTATAAACAGCATGATAATTTCATTTAGTTTATATATCTGTAGGAATGGTCAAATTATATTTTCCTGTATTAATTATAAATCAATAATGATTTATGATAACCGTAAGAATATTCATTGTCTATTGTTAGTGATATAATTTTAAGAAATACATTAATAACAGTTAAATTCATATTATAGATCATAGAAGATCAGTAAAAGAAAGGACCCTCAAAACTACAGGTCAAAATAATACAATTTCTAATAAAGCCATTATACAGGCAGGCCTCGCTTTAAGTACAACTCATTTTTAGTATAAGTGGTACTTATTTCGAGTCATGTTTCAAAATAAGAACCGTTCGTAGACATAGAAAACGGAGACAATTGTTTGTGATTATTTCACGGTAACTGAAAAAAACATCAAAATTATAATCCAGATAAGGTTATTTGAAGCAATTGGTTCAAAAATTCAACAAGTCCTATTTTAGGGTAAGTTCTGTGTTATTGCACGGTTCCATATTTTCGAACACGTGAAAATCTTTATATAATAATCATTATTTAACTTTTATTTCAATTTGTATCAATGATACCAATTAAAATAGAAGTTAAATAATAATTATAATATTTTCTTTTCTGACGTGTCCGAAATTGTAGAATTAACCAATAACTTGGAACTTAGTACCCTACTGCCAAAAACATCTCATAGAGCATAAAATTGCGGTTTGAAATGTAGCACAATAATTATAGAAATCAAAGTATCTTTTAATTACTCCCCTATATTGAGTGAGAGTTAAGCTATGGATGGATTTTAACACATTTAATAAATGCATGACTTTAAACTTTTTCATCTCAGTCACAAACAATGAAAGACTGTATATTATTATTAATATGCTTATATACGTAGTACTCTAATAACTCTAACACAAATTTTCTTTCTATAAGTCATAGAAAATGATAAATATAATCAAGGAGTGACAATTATAAATTTCTTGTTACTATTATTTGCTTTAGTTACCGTTTGGTAACTAAACTGAGTCGTGATTTGGTAACTAATACGGAGGATGCCTGTATCTTAAAGATAATATATTTTTTTTCAGCCTGCAAAGCGTATCTGAAGGATCACATCCCTTTCCGGACATTGATAATGAAATCATTAGTAAAATATGAATATGACCCGGAAACAACAATATTCGAGGTAAAAAAAAGTTCATGGAAGGATTCTTTATGCTTTAGAAAATAAATTCCAAGTGATTTGGATTAATATTTTTTTTTCAATCTGTGTATTTTATTTATAGAAAAGTCTTTCCATTTTTGTTATAATAGGGGTTGGAAATGATATAGTAAATCCATATATACAAATAAAATGCATAAGAGGGAAGTGTAAACTCTTTTTTTTTATATAATCAAAAAATATCAAAGAAGCAGAATGAACTCAGTTTTTGTATTAAGGTTTATCAGAAAAATACTATATTTAATTAAATCGCTATCACTTATCAAGAGAATAATTAAATTTCTTAATTCATTTTCGTAGGCCGAAATTTTTGGTAAAAAATATCATAATTTTCATCAGGTTGTTGTTGGAGAATTCCGGATGAATTGCTGGGATGGTCGAAGAATATTTTACGATGGAGAGGAAATACCTGAACTCCAATTTCAATGCAATCCTGATGGTGAAATAGATTACATCATTTCGGAAACTAACAGGACAAATATCAGGAATACCACTTTTGATGGATGCCACTGGGGTTGGTAACTATTGTATGAACACAGATAAGAATTATAGAGATACAACCACTAGATATGACTGTCTGTGAATATCCCACTGATATCATTTTTAATATTACATATAATTTCTACTCCAACATTTTCATTTGAATTTTTTAAGTAAAAAATTGCTTTATCGTTGAATGTTTCTAAGTCTCAGTAATATGGAAACTAACTTTCATTAGCTGCAAATTTAATAGCATCAAGAAGAATTTTTTCTTCAATTTAGTAACATATGTCCTACGAATTCATCAAATTCTATATTAAATTTATGATAACTCCATGAAACTCCTCTCCATGAAACTCATATTTAGTCCGATATCAGTGATATTTTGATGTGCAAGCATATATTTGAGTTAAATAAAAATTACATTAAAATTTGGTTTTGATCCATCAGTTGTACTGTGTAGTAATTGATTTTTTTCAGTTTGTGAAAACAATATGAGCGATATCCTACCGACAACTAATCAACCCGAAACGAATGATGCGATCTTCAGTGGGCGTGGTAGTATCTCAAGTTTCAGTTTAAAGGTAATCTAACATTATTTTATGAAACGATGTTCATTCTGATTGTTTAGTTTTGCTTCAATTTAAAGTTGCACTATAAAATCGCCTCTCTTTAGTCAGGAGAAGGAAATGTCACATTAACATGTCCTCCGAATAAAGTGTTCTGGGTGCCTGAAAATGATCTGCAACAAAATATTAGCATACAGTGTGATTCTAATGATGGATTCAATCTGTACGGAGAAGTAATTAATGCTGGGAATAAACTGCCGGGATGTTTTGAGGGTAAAATAATAATTTATGAGTGAAAAATTGTGAATTATTTTTTAGCATTAAGCTTCTGGTAGCCAAATACGAATTATTACCTATCCAAATTCTCTTTATTTTATAGTTTGCAGTTTACCGGTCGAATTAACTGATGATGCGCCAGTGATTAATAGCACATATGGTTTCAAAAATGAGGTCGACATTGTAAAATTTGTAAGTTAGAATTCAGTTTATTAATTCACATAATAAATTTCCTCTGATACATATGACTTTTGACTCAAATTTCCATGTACGTATTTGAAGCGTCTAAAATTAACTCATGTTCACGACTCAGAGGGCGACAAGTTCTCTCGGTCTTTACTGCGAGCCAAACTATCTTCTGTGGGACGGATTGCATCTAAATCCTTTCATGGAGTTGCAGTGCCTCTCACAGGCGAATATTACCTACAATAATGAGACGTATGAAGAGTCTGTTTTGGGCTGCTATGCAGGTTAGTTTATTACCCTAATGAAGTGAGACAGTGACTGTGGCTTATATTACCAGATTCATCAGTTAATAAGGGTTACTTTTGAATGTTTACTTATTAAGTGTGCAATTCTTTTGTCTCCGTATTTAAATGAAATTTGTCAAAACTATAGACTCGATATCATTAACTTTGAACCTGAAGGTGAATGAGATTTCATATTTTTATATTATGCACTATCTAAGACATACAGTTATTTAAAAAAAATGACATAAATTTTTATTCTGACATCCTATAAGTAGAAACTTCAGTTACAGATTTTTATACAAAAAATTGGAATTTTCAAATTTAATGGCAAACGCCAGTTATATTGGATTTAATCTGTTTTTTATAAATTTTAAGTTCTCTCTCAAATATCCCATTCACAGTTAGTTTAATAGTAGTATTTTTGGTCCACATTATTTCATGATAAATTAATAAATAAATAATACTACCATTTATATATTGGTGTACGCTTGATCTTTTTTTGTAGTTTGTATTTTGTTCTAGGAAAAGGATTATACATATATAGGACCTCTAAATAATATTCTACAACTGCTTCTAAATATTCTAATTACATGAGAAACCTTTTAATTTTGAATGATCTATTATAGTGCTGAATCATGATAACCTTCCTCAGGCTGTTTGATTGAGAATGTGTTGTCGTACTTCACTGGCGTGATGTACGCTAACGAAATTATTACCTCTACCAGCGGAAAGGCAACCTCCGAAAATGGGGCACTGAAATTAGTAAGAGACTAATCAATCATAGTGTAACATACCGGAAATAACATATTATCATTTCAAATTCAAATACTCATACAAATAGTGATTTACCATTTATAATTATAATTACTGATTGAAGACCAAATTAAGATATTTTTATTATTTTGTTTGCAATTAGATATAAAAAATATATTCAAAGTAAGAAAAATTTCATAGATGATGGGTGATTCCGTGAAATTTGAATGTTCGGATGACTACTTCGTGGTGACAGAGTTTGGCCTATCTCCATTTATCCAATTCGACTGCACAGGTCCTCAGCTCTTAACGATATTTGATGATAAAGGAACATTGAGTAACGCCTCCAACTTGGTTGGATGTTTTGAAGGTTTGAATTACGAAACACACATTATCTTGCGGATATCACAAACTAATTTGAAATAAATCTAATTATATCAATATTTTCCGGTTTATAGATATCTCAAGTACTGCTTTAGTTACAACTACTGAAATGTCGGAAACAACTCTTGAGATTCAGAATGACTCTACAACTACGGTAACACCAATTGCAACAACTATTGACACGGGAGATGGTACAACGGTAGATGTTAATCAAGTCGATCAGAATGCAAATGAAACTACAGAAACCCCGAATTCGTCAACAAATGCAGTAGGTGACGCCATTTCAAATCAAACAGAAAACAGTGGTGGAAGTGACGTAAATACTGGTAACGAAGCAACTGGAGGGTCTTCCGTACCCATTGCGCAACAAGTGGCAGGTAACCGCTAAGCATAAATTAGAATTGTTTAATTTTCTTCTTTAGACAATATAAATAAATATTTATATTTTCAGATTTGCAAGCAGCGAGTCAGTCAATAGAAAATATAGTAAATGCTGGCAATTTGACAGCAGAAGACATGGTTGAAGTATCTGGAATGATGACTGAGGCTTTTGCTGACCTGAACAGCATAATATCAAACCCTACCTCCCAGCTCTCAACCGAAGATAAAATGACACTTATTATTGATCTAAATCAAACTCTGACAAATTATATGGAAGAAATGTCTAATATTCTAGAATCGAACTCTTCGTCAGTAGATTACGAAACGTTTTGGTACTTCAGGGGCATTCTGGGGCCCATGTTGCAGTTGGAAGAAACCCTCACGAATGACAATGAGACGCAAGACATGGCCTCTGATGTCCTTCAGATGATCACAAAAATGAAGGAACTCGTCCAACAAATGGAAGGTGAGACTTTCAAATATATATGAAAAAATATATATATATCTTTACTTTTATTACAAATATATGCAATACATACATAATTAATATTATATATAAGAGATGAATTATACTAATACATGATTTTATTGCTTCCTATATTAGTTTTAAACTTCTTGAGTATGAGTATTTGAGTATGAGTGTGTGATCTTTTTTTAAATATTATTCTATGTACTTTACCATATAATAAACTATTGTCACAAATGAATTTTATTGAACCTCTTATAATTTTTAAAATTACATTAATAATTTGACTAGTTCGAACCTATCTATTTAAACTTATAAAAATACGCATGTTCAATACTGGATAAAACTTATAAATAAATGTATAGGTAATCCATAAATCGCTACGTCATTCGTTGTCAAAGTAACGAGTTACAAAACAGAGTCGACGAAAGCCAGTGTTTGAGAGTTTGAAATATATATTTTGTCCAAAAAGTTTCTAAAAATGAAACATCGTACGGGCTTGGATTTTAAACAATTTTTTTCCTCTGTTAAGAATGTATTCAAGTATTTTTTATCTTTAAAGATTTGATTTGATTAAAGGGCCGTACACACAAGCATGGTTTCTTTGGTTTCCATCAGACTTTCTACTAAGCTCCTCCTACTTTTTCCACGAGATTTTTGAATCATTTAAACGATAGAATTAATTATTTATTTAAATTGTTATCCATGGCACCTGCAGGTATCATAGATGTCAGCTAAAATAAATAATAAATTCTATCGTTTACAACTTATATGATTCAAAAGTCTCGTGGGAAAAGTAGGAAGAGCTTAGTAAAAAATCTGGTGGAAAGACTTAAAAAACCCTACGTGTGAAAGTTTAACCCTATAAGTTACTAAGAAACACAAAAAAACATTTCATGATGAATCCAGCACTGAATGTATGAAGAATTGTAAACTAAACTAATTCAATATTAAAGAAAAATTTAAAATTTTGACTTATTTATATGTTCTTACAAAATAAATTATGTTATAAAATGCACATGCATTTTAGCTTTACATTTCGAAAAAAAAACTTTATTTCATGTCAATTGATTTTTGCTGATATCTGATACTGTTTCTTTAGATATAATTAAATTATAATTGAAAACCGATACTTCGATATACATTATATTTCATTAGTTGTGGTTCATTCTCATTACCACAATAGTCTATATAATAAACATGAGTATCTTCGAATATGCATCAGTAAATAGTTCATTCCTCGATTTCATATTTATATATTGAAAGAGTAAGTAGCTCTTCACGAAATAATGAAAATAATGAGTATCATCATTATGCATTGCAATGCCATCAGTAATTTTAATGCCCAGCTTTATGAAGAACTTTGATGTACATATTAACAAACAAAATAATGCAAAATAATAACTTCGTCTCTTTAGAATGATATTTTTTGACGCTTGTGATTTTTGTATTTTGATTTGTAAGAGTGATGTTATTTGGTGGAAATGGTGAGTAGGATAAGGGAGAGTTGGTGAGTGGAGAGGGGGAGAGTTGGTGAGTGGAGTAGGGGAGAGTTGGTGAGTAGAATAAGGGAGAGTTGGTGAGTGGAGAAAGGGAGAGTTGGTGAGTGGAGAAAGGGAGAGTTGGTGAGTGGAGTAAGGGAGAGTTGGTGAGTAGAATAAGGGAGAGTTGGTGAGTAGAGTTAGGGAGAGTTGGTGAGTGGAGTAAGGGAGAGTTGGTGAGTGGAGTAAGGGAGAGTTGGTGAGTGGAGTAAGAGAGAGTTGGTGAGTATAGTAAGGGAGAGTTGGTGAGTGGAGTAAGGGAGAGTTGATGAGTGGAGAAAGGGAAAGTTGGTGAGTGGAGTAAGGGAGAGTTGGTGAGTATAGTAAGGGAGAGTTGGTGAGTAGAGTAAGAGAGAGTTGGTGAATGGAGTAAGAGAGAGTTGGTGAGTGGAGTTAGGGAGAGTTGGTGAGTGGAGTAAGGGAGAGTTGATGAGAAGAGTTAGGGAGAGTTGGTGAGTGGAGTACGGGAGAGTTGGTGAGTGGAGTTAAAGAGAGTTGGTGAGTAGAGTTAGGGAGAGTTGGTGAGTGGAGTGAGGGAGAGTTGGTAAGTGGAGTGAGGGAGAGTTAGTGAGTAGAGTTAGGGAGAGTTGGTGAGTAGAGTTAGGGAGAGTTGGTGAGTGGAGTGAGGGAGAGTTAGTGAGTAGAGTTAGGGAGAGTTGGTGAGTAGAGTTAGGGAGAGTTGGTGAGTGGAGTGAGGGAGAGTTAGTGAGTAGAGTTAGGAAGAGTTGGTGAGTAGAGTTAGGGAGAGTTGGTGAGTGGAGTGAGGGAGAGTTGGTGAGTGGAGTGAGGGAGAGTTAGTGAGTGGAGTGAGGGAGAGTTGGTGAGTGGAGTAAGGGAGAGTTGGTGGGTAGAGAAAGGGAGAGTTGGTGAGTAGTTTGGTGAATTAAGCTGCTGTGCGAGTTTGTGACATAATAATCTAGTGGTAATTTGTAAGAAGTTATCGTTAATTGGCAACACTCACGCGATTTATCACCAAAATAGCCAATCGTTTCACGCTAAGACTGACAAGGTAACTTACCTGGTTATTACGTAACGAAGAAAAAGAGCATAGTAAATATTTTCAATGTTTTTTCATACGAATCTTAAATGCCGTTACGTATAATAATGGTTCCAGATAATAGCAATTAGATTTTTTGGAATACAATAGGAAATGCATAATCACAGAGAATTTTTTATATTCAAGGCAATACATACTATGTAGTCTTAAATATTATTATATTAGACTCTTACTTCTTGATATAATTTAGCAAAGTGAACATGAACATTTTCCCGAAAGTTATTATCTCTAGAATAGGTGTGATTACTTTCTGTTTGGTGAATAATTGCTGAAATATATCGCATTTATCGAAAAGTTTTACTGAAATAACAGTACAATGATTTGCAAGTCCATCAAACTGAAAAAGTTCTTTTTATTATATGTTACTGCTATAAGTAACCAGCAAGGAAAAGTTTATGATAGTTTGGCGAACACTGTACTCGCCTATATTGAACATTCACAAATATTAGTCGAGTTAATTGTTAAGTAGCGCTATATTGCAGAAATTTGGTATATTATTCAGTAAGAAAATAAAAGTTACTGTCACGCCATCGTAGAACTTAATAGAGTCTAATATGTAAAGAGTAGTAGTATGCTATGTAAAACTGGAATGTTATGTTGTGTGAATTCATTCATCGGTAAAATATACCTTTTCGACACAATTCTCCAGTAAGAAATCATTGAATTTCAATCAGTGATTTCAATTGGTACATTAGTGTGGAAAAAGATAAAGGTATGAGTTCATAATTGTTAGACGATTTCACATCTTCTATCATATGAAAATTAAATAATTATTATTTTGTATTTTATTCCTGATATGATCTAAGATGTGCACATTTTAGATGGGCATCATTATGTAATGGTGGACAATAATCTAGGTTGATAGTAAATTAATTCGATTTGTTACCTTCTGTCTTTATGTTTCGTATTAAATGTGAGTTACTTCTTGATAGGCTAATTTTGATGATAAATATGACTAATGCATATACATAAATTAATGATTATTTTTACGTAATGGAGGTTAACTTCAAATTGCGTCTTCCAAGATGTCTATTTGTTTGTGGGGCTGAGCTGTTTCTCAGTGTACTGATTTTATTTTTGGGAAGTACATGCATTTAATACGCAAATTTAATATTAAATTGTTAACTAATAGTTATGTAGAATATTACATTAAGAAAGAATATACAATATTGACTATTTATTTATTACTGTTGGCATTATCTGCCCCAGCTACTGGGGTAGATAATGCCAACAGTAATCCACTGTGTTATTTATTTTTCCTTTTGGACAAAAAATATTGAAATTGACAACCTAACATGTCGATGAACAAATTTACAATTCGTTTAAGTACAGAAAATGAAATACTAGATTAGATCTTCAATAACTCTCAATAAACAAAACAAAATAATTTCTTCAGTTATAATTATATTATAACTACAAAAATTAAGACTAAATTAACTACTTAAATTATTACTAACACTATCAGAGCTGCTGAAATAATGATTAATAACTATTAAAATTGATGAAATTATGACCAAACAATATCAGAGCTGCTGAAGTCATAAATAACACTACCAGAACTGCGTAAGCTGTAACTAACCACTATAGGAACTGCTGAAATTAAGACTAAACACTATCAAAACTGCTATTATTTTACTTCAAATGGTTTGATTGAAAAGTTACAGAAACAGTTCAGTTATGACTGATGTCTAAGAAACTGCTGACAGTTATATGCTCCTTATAATCAACTAATTTTAATCAATTTATTTTTTTCTCATTAAATAAATATTTAAAATGCTAAAAATAGTGTCAAGTTATTGTTACTGGTGGATTTTTAAATTCTGATTATTCATTCATATTTTCAATAAGTATATAATAAATTAATAACATTTGTTAAATGCACAACCAACAAATTAGATTAAATTCACAGTTTATATCGTCAACTTAATTCTGATGATATTGTGATGAAATTGCGAAACAATGGAAGTTCTTTAATTTATATATAATATAATATATAAGACTATGTACAGTTATAGTAAACATAACAATAGATTTAAAATGATTTGATCCTTACATTTTTCTGTTATTCACATGTTCTTTTAATTGAATGGCATTAAACTGGATTACAGCTGAATTGAAAAACCCAATTACCAAACGAAATGATTCTCCAAACGAAATGAAGCTTCAAACGAAACATATGCTTAAAACGAAACAGATGTTCAACAGTCATTATTTTGCCCGTTTTACGAGCTAAGCTAATATCGTATGTCACAAGGATGGAAATAAAAATAAGAGCTATAGTTATTTGCAGCATGAAAATTTTTCAACCTTCACATTTCAGGCCCCAAAAATTATTCAGGCTCATGTCAACTGGAGACTGGAAAAGTAGGTTCATTTTAGTACTGATATAGTAACGAGAATAATCTTAATAATGTAATAAATATTAAAAGTTTAAGGTGCGTGACCCCAATGGCAGAACTTATATTTATATAGTTTGCTCGATTGACGGACACTTGGCCGAAAGACATTTGACCGAACGAACATTTGGCTGAACGGACACTTGGCTGAAAGACATTTGACCGAACGAACATTTGGCTGAACGGACACTTGGCTGAAAGACATTTGACCGAACGAACATTTGGCTGAACGGACATTTGGCCGAAAGATTTTTATTTTGTAAACAAAAAAGGGATAGTACTATTACTTAATATAATAAAGAAATACCTTTATATAATATATTATATAATATAACGTAGTTTTTTAATATAAAAATTTGGTCTTAAATATATTAACAAATGATAACAAGTGCAAATTATTATTATTATGAGAAGCTATTTTCCACCCACCCCTTGTATTTGCAATAGAATCCATGATAATGAAATGAATAAAAATTGTTAAGCAATGTAAGCTTGCAGTTTGTAATATGAATACACATTATTTACACATTAAACTTATTTTCCTTGTAAAATAACTTTCAAAATAATAATTAAATTAAAGGAGGCTGCAGTTTGTTTTCATGGATACAAACCAAATAAAATTATTTCTGTCAAATGTCCGTTCGGCTAAATTTATTTACAACAAAGTGACATTCAGCCAAGTGTCCTTCGGAAAAGTGTCCTTCGGAAAAGTGTCATTCGGCCAAGTGTCTGCACACGAGTTTACACACCTAAAGTATAACTAACTGAAGCCAATCAATCAGCTTATGTCCAATAACTGCCTATGTTTGTACTCAATAGTCATGAACTCAATCATTTCTAATATATCCATATTATTACTAGAGCCCGGATTTCTATGCTCTAACAAAATAACCGCATAGAATGCTATAAAAGCATAGATGATCTATGCTTTATAGGCATTAATCTATTTTGCATACAAAGCATATAAAAATCTATTTAAGGATATTTTTGTCTATGCTACAGCATGCAAAACTCTATTTAAGAGAAATTAAAGTTTACGCTATAGTTGCTCCATTTTCTATTTACCGTTTTTTTTATTGTAATATTTTAGCAAGTCATTTAGTTTCAAGTCCTCGTAGTCTTAACAACTCTCAATAATGCCTAAAGTTAAGGCTCCTAATGCACATCACCGTGATCCGTCCGAGACGACATCGGTCATGGCTTACTTAATATACACCTTCTATTTCAAGAAGAGAAATGTAACATATCAGGCCGTGTATATCAAGTAAGCAATGCACCGGTCAGTGATTTTTTTTCACTGAGGAGAGCCGGTACTGTGTGAATAGGTCCGTTGAAACTAAAGTAACGATATATTTTTCACTGACAGTGAATCACTGAGAGGAGAGTGACAAAGACAGAGGGTGACGTTCGGGACTCACTGAGAGGAGGGTGAGGTCCCGGACGGATCCCTGACATGTGTGAAAAAGCCTTAAGCGCTCTGATAACGTCAGGATACGGAATTTAGTTGATGAGTTTTGGTGTTATGCAATGGAAACGGTGTTTTGAAATGCAAGCCATGCAATGTGAAGTTAAGTAGCTACAATAAATCAAATGTATCTAACTTTAAAACAGCTAAACATAGGTGTAAGAATGTAAATTTTGTAGATTTGAATGAGGACCGTATTGTAGAAAATAATCCTGGATTGCAACACATAGAAAAAATACGAAGCATTATCGCTGGAGCGGAAGAGGTGAAAATTGAAAGGAATATAACACAAAATGCAATGTATTTCAAGTAAACTCCGTTGACATCAGTTGAAGTAGAAAGGAGCTTTACAAAACTTAAAATGTTGCTTTTACAGAAAATGTAAAAAAAAAACAATTAATCGATTCATGTTTCTCCCAATTGTTAAATTATTTATATTCTAAATATAGCTAGATGAATAAATAATCAAATCTCATTATTTATCATATATCGTTATATAGAGACTTATTTTTCTTGTTCCAATATTTTGTTAGGTATTAATGAAACTTTAACTATCTCTTAGTAGAATTGAGAATCTGAGAAATTATCGTTTATGGTTATTTGTTGCTATATTATTTAATTGTCATATATTAATAATAGTGCGATGCACAAAATGTGGTTTGTTTTCCAATTCTATTTTAAATAATTATAAAAATGTACTTCGATAATTTTCCATTTGAAAGCAGGAAACATTATACAACCTCAAAATTAAAGAAAAGTATACGTAATTAAGTCTACCATTTGGACTCATACGGCATGTTTTTAATGATTTTGAATAAAGAAAACGTTATTTGAGGTATAACTAGTCAATTTATAATGGCATATTTAGCATAGAGTTTAGGCTATGAAGCATATTTTGCATAGTTTTTAGGGCTATTCCGCCTAGATTGAAAGGGCATAGAAATCCGGGCTCTAATTATCACCTTTACAAAAATTCGGAAGTTTTATATATATTTATTCGACTTACTAACTACAACAGTAACTCATTTTTTCAGATTCTAAATTGTACATGAATATTAAAATTGGTCTTTAAAGTAATTATGTATGAAATTGTTCACATAATTTCATATCAGAAATATCACGGACATAGTCCATATCAATTTTGCAATTCATTCTGAAATTAGTGCATCTAATGACATAATAAATCATGTTGCATTTGAGGCCTGTATTAGTGGTGCTGCAATGCCTGCTATTTGGCGTGGAAGGTTTGTTGGATGAAAACGATTTTTCTTTAAAAAAATGATGATTCAGTTATCATTAAGCTTTAACTTCAATTTATTCAGTTTCTAGGCAGAGTTGCGTATATGACCTCACGGAAGCTACAAAAGGTCAAGATTTCAACCAAGTAGAGCGTGGTGTTCATAGTATATTGAGTATAACAGACAGCATTTTAACGGTAAGATTTATACTGAATGATAGATGCTCATAATAGTCATATATGGTGAATTCATGATTATTATCTGAGTTTATCATTTTTATCAAAAATAGCAGTTTTCAATAGGAATTGAATGTTGATTTAATTCAAAATTTTTTATAAATAAATAAATTTCCTCAAAGTAATTCAAGTAATTTTAAGTTTTCTTAGTTTTTTGGGGTTATTCAAGTTTTTTTTCAAATTTGAGGCGGAGGTTCAATTTTCTTAGTTTTTTGGGGTTCGAGTTTTTTAAGTGTGAAAAAAAAATATATTTTTAGTTTTTCAATTTTCATAGGGAGGGATAATTATTGTGTGTCATTTACATCACTTTTCTTCAGTTCATTTTTCTTCACCACAGGCAGAAGAGGGTGACAATGTTACGCTGATTTGTCAAAATGGAATGGAAGCATACGACGGATTGAAATTCTCACAAAGATACCTAATCAGTTGTCAAGCAAATGGAAAATTCTTCCATTTAGACACTTACGTAGAGTTATCAGTTAACTCTATTTTAGGATGCTACAAGAGTAAGTTAAGTAATGTTACAAATATTCATTAATAGAATTGTTATCATATTTATATGATGGAAAATAGGAGAGAATATATATTTTAACCGCTGACAATGGAGTCAAGTGAAGAATATTCGTATTGTTTATTCAAAATGAATTAAACAGATTTTCTTAGATGGTGAAATATCCGGAATTACTTTCAAGTATCAAACACTTATGATCAAAACTATCGAAAACTCATGGAACCATCTCTATCGAAGAATTAACTATTTCTTACTATACAGATATTATTATTGCTAACTTCGAAATAGCAACAATTCCCTCAATTATTATATTTAGACACATTTACCTGTTATAAATTCACAACTATACATATAGTGAGTTACTTATGAAAATGACAGACAACAAGGTTTAGGGTATTTTATAATCATTCCGATTTTAAATTATCATTGGGATTTTTTATAATAAGGAATTTTTTAATTCTGATTTCTTGTAATACTGGTGTTTTTGTAATCATTTTATTTTTAATCTCGTATTTTTTTATTTCGGATTTTTCTATGATTGAAGATTTTTTGTAATCTCAAATATTTTAAATCATGGATCATTTTAATCGTGCATATTCTAAACTCAATTTTTTTTATATATTTCAGATTTATATAATCACAGATTTCATGTATTCCTGGAGTTTTATCTAGGATTTTTTCGTAATGCAGATTATTTTTATCTGATTTTTTGCAATCTGAATTTTTTGTTATCAGATTTCTATTATCTACTACAATTAGTTTAGTCATGGAATAAAATCGTATATCAAATGTCAAAGAGTGAAATTTTTATAGCAACCAACCATCCAATAGTCAGATACATCACTGAGATTACACTATACATATATAAATGCTTTTTAATATTTATTTCAAATAATTACATATATGCAACTAGATGCATCCATTACATTAATTTCAACATCCCAAATCTAATAGGATACAATTTTTGTATCACAGGACTTGATTATTAATGCTGCTAAGTAGTTAGTTAATGATCAAAGTAAAAGTAAAATGGCTAATACGCTAAAATTTGAAATGATGTATTAATTAAATCATATAAAAAATATTTTAGCATGCAGATACGCAACTCAATTTAAAATGTATAATTAATTAAAAGATTTATAATCCATATCCATACAGTTTGTTCATTAGATCTTAAAAAAGTGATGGAAGACATGTCGTACGACATGGTGGTAATGGAAGAATATTCAACGAACACTGAAGATGACATATGGAGCTACAATAGTGATTCTGGCAAATTATCTGTAAGAATTCTATTACAGTGGTGGTAAAATGTTCAGATTCTTATCACACTTGATGTTTAACTTTTTCTCACACAGGCAACCTCCGGATCAGGTACCCTCTCCTGCTCAAAGGATAGTCAGTTTGAAAAATTGAGCTCCGGAAGCACCCTAGAGCTAAAATGCGAATCGGGACAGTTTCTCTATCGGAATTCTCCAATGAGAGCAACTGAGAAGTTACCATCGTGCTCAAAAGGTTTTTTAACTTTAAGTTGATTATAAGATCTGGTTAATCATTCACAGTATTGAGCAAATAAAGATTTTGCCATTATGTTAATCGATTTTTTCTTCACAGATTGTGGAGTGGATTTGTCAAATCATTTTACCGACAACTCATCGTTGTCTCTCATAAATATCGAGTCGAATGAACATTACACGTATGATGACGTCACTTATCAATTCAATGTAAGTATATTTGATAAAAAAAATGGGGCAAACATTGAAAAATGATCTTCGAAATGATTAACATTTGGAAACGATATCTTTCCTCTCTTTAGATTTCTAAAGGATCATTCACATTGACTTGTCCGACTAACTTGCGTTCATTCTACAAAGGCGAGCATAAACCGTCTATGAAATTCAATTGCAGAAGTAATGGAAACATAGAGTACGAAGTTTACTAAGACGGTAATCGATTTCAAAGAAGTACTAATTGATGGGTGCAGTTGGAGTGAGTAACATTGCAAAATTAACATGCATAAAAATTGTAATTCAATTAAAATTAAAATCATTAAACTTCAAAGTGATCATTAAATATTTCAAACTAAAAATGAATTGATCTTTTTTACACGAATACGCAAAACTCAAAAAAAAAATATATATGCACAAAATTAGCTTTATATACCAATTCTTTTCAGAAAAGTATAAGTTCAAAATAAATTTAGACTATTGCTTTTGAAAATTTCTATGTCGGTCATATAACTTTTAGACAATATATCTTTGACTTTAGTCAGTATTTTCATTATTTCAGTTTGCGAGGATGAATATGCGAATATTATATCAGCCAATGAGGTACTCAGAAGTGAACCAGCCATTGTGGAGAATGGAAGATTGAAGGTAGCATTATTTACCATTTTGGTGTCCGCATAGCATGTAATTTATTTATTGCAAGGTAGAATCGAAATAAAAAAATTAGGTACAATTTAAGGGGACTGTCTGTAATAACATCTGAAAACATCCAATATTTTTTGCATAAAATAAAGCTTTATAGTCTCCTGGATAACGAGTTAAAATATTGAAGCTCAAAACAATCTATAGATAGCTAAGTGTTTTTTTCACAATTTTTTTTCCAACAAAAAAAATCAGAAATTTATTTCTCTTGAAAAGTTTCATTTTTCAGACTTCAATTCGTTATTTTTCCGAGTGTTTAGCAGATAGAGAAAAACAGAAAGGTACAACTTGTTCCGAAAACATTTATTTATGAAAAATATCTTGCATTTTGTTCCATCAATTGCAAACTTAATTTTTATTTTGATATTTCCCAAGTTTATCCTCATTTTTAAGAAATAAATTTATAATAAAAAAATCGACAAAAACATAATGTAAATATATAAAGTGAAAGTTTCTGAATGTGAAGGTGAAAACGGTTTGTTTCAATCAAAAAAAATCATAGAGAAATAACGATTGAAAAAAGTATCCCTTTTGGGGAGTTTAGCCATGGCCGTCTATAGTTGATCAAGCCAGATTCCCGAAAAATAACAGCTGTTTAAAGTGGTCCTAAAAAATCAAAACAAATGGCGAACTTAGTCTACATACGTTTTTATAATTGATCTATTTTAAGCCACTTATAGTTGAGTAGTGATGAAATAAACTATACCAATAGATTAGTAATTATTCAATTACTATAATAGTGTTATGTAACTGACCTGATAATAATTAATCTATTTAAAATTCGTCTATATACACAAGAGCTTGATGGCCTTTCAATCAAAATGGCGGTTTTTCTCACATCGTAATGCAATTTAAACCAATTTAGAGTTGTCCTGACGAAAGTTTTAATAGGGAATGAAAATATTGTCAAAGGCATAATTGATAGGACTGAAGAAAATTTTTCCCCTAATTTTCATCTGTAACTAATAAAATTTATGTATTTAATATTGAACTGACTGAACCTAGAACATGTAACAGAGTATGCCAGTTAAAGCCAATCAATTAGCATACATTTCAAATGTTAAAACTTAAATAGATCTAATTGGCATGGGAATTTGAATGAATTTATATTCATTGGCTCATATTTGATGAAATCATCAAATATGAGCCAAATTTGCTTGGATTAGAAGTTCTGCAAAAATTTTAGCTGTAAATTGGCATACAGTTTGCCAGCCTCTGAAATATTGAATAGGCAGTGCTAAAGAAAACTAAATTATCACTTAATTAGGTATTTCAGTCGTAATTAACATAATAGGAAACTTAGTTAACATAAAAACACAAGTAGAAATGTTGAATGCTAACAAGTAGGTTAATATTACAAGATAATGAGTTCATAATTAACTCTTATATCTCTGGTGCCTACATCGCCTGGCAACTCGTTCAGTTAAAAACCACGTTTATATATATATTATGATTGATAAATTCTCATGAATTCGATGGCAATAATCTGAAACATTTATCAATTTATATCATAGAAAGCACAAGGCGAAAAAACCATCAAGAACAGCGCAATGGCATAAAACCGAAGAAAAAATGTTGCGCGCCATCTTTATCCATTAATTTTAGCGACAGTAATTAGATATCATATGACCACTTTGAACAGCTGATTGAACTATAAACGCCATGATGAGCTGGCCTGATAAGCTATTGACAGCCATGGTTTAGCGCACACAAGATATTCAGAAACTTAGGATACATTCACTAAAAAATCTCTGAAATTTACATCTTCAATAGCAAAATACTTCTTCGGGCAGACGGTCCACTTAAAGCACTTAATATATTTATTTGTTACGTTATTATGATAAACAGTGATTTATAAAATAGTATTCAACTAGCATGCCATAATTTTTCCGACTAATTATTATTCCTTGCTACATTTTACAATTATGTTATACTGTGTAAAAAAAATAATATTTACTTCGCAGTTAAAATTTCTTTACTTTGGCATTTTCAATTACCAATCCACTCACTCTAAATATGAAATACATAAATAAAATTTTATGATTTATACAAAAAAAAAATACTTAAAATCTTACTCACCACATTTCGAGAGATCGGATGGTACACATTTTTATTAACTTATTATTAATGATAAAATATGTAATATTCAGACTTCGAAATATTCTACAAATTTCCAAAAATTCGGAGGGAACATGTATAACCTAACTCCCTAACGGTAAATGAATTTAAAATATTCTAACACAATCTACCTTATCTCAGTCAAGTGAAGGAGAACTGATTCTCAGCTGCCATCCAAACCAGTTCTTCTTACTCGAAGACTCTTCTCTCCAAACAGACGTAACGATAAGGTGTGATAGCCAATTGGGTTATCTAATCATCTCTAATCCAATTAATGAAGAGAATAAGCTAAATGGATGCAAAGAAGGTACGCTAGTCTGGATGAAATAACTTTCAATATATCCCATAATATGGTTTAGGTTGTATGGTGCAATCCGCTTTATACAATCATTCACGTACAGTGTCTATTTAATTACTGTAATTCATTTCCAACGAAGAAGATATTTTTTTTATAATACTGATTTAATAAAAAAATTATAACTTTAAGGTGAAAATTATATCATAAAATGTGGAATATGAATTTACTATAAAATTGAAAATTTAATACAGGTTGTGAACTCCCGTATATTTTCGCTTCAAATTCTCCAACTATAGTCAGTACACATTCATATCCAAATGAATATAACTTCATTCCATTCGTAAGTGTGACCTTTTTGTTGTAATTATAGAGATTCCTGTAATTATAGAGATTCCTGTAATTATAGAGATTCCTGTAATTATAGAGATTCCTGTAATTATAGAGATTCCTGTAATTATAGAGATTCCTGTAATTATAGAGATTCCTGTAATTATAGAGATTCCTGTAATTAAAGAGATTCCTGTAATTATAGAGATTCCTGTAATTAAAGAGATTCCTGTAATTATAGAGATTCCTGTAATTATAGAGATTCCTGTAATTATAGAGATTCCTGTAATTATAGAGATTCCTGTAATTAAAGAGATTCCTGTAATTATAGAGATTCTTGTAATTATAGAGATTCCTGTAATTATAGAGATTCCTGTAATTATAGAGATTCCTGTAATTATAGAGATTCCTGTAATTATAGAGATTCTTGTAATTATAGAGATTCCTGTAATTATAGATATTCCTGTAATTATAGAGATTCTTGTAATTATAGAGATTCCTGTAATTATAGAGATTCCTGTAATTATAGAGATTCCTGTAATCATAGAGATTCTTGTAATTATAGAGATTCCTGTGATTATAGAGATTCCTGTAATTATAGAGATTCTTGTAATTATAGAGATTCCTGTAATTATAGAGATTCCTGTAATTATAGAGATTCCTGTAATTATAGAGATTCTTGTAATTATAGAGATTCCTGTAATCATAGAGATTCTTGTAATTATAGAGATTCCTGTAATTATAGAGATTCTTGTAATTATAGAGATTCCTGTAATCATAGAGATTCTTGTCATTATAGAGATTCCTGTAATTAGAGAGATTCCCGTAATTATAGAGATTCTTGTAATTAGAGAGATTCCTGTAATTACAGAGATTCCTGTAATTATAGAGATTCCTGTAATTATAGAGATTCCTGTAATTATAGAGATTCCTGTAATTATAGAGATTCCTGTAATTATAGAGATTCCTGTAATTATAGAGATTCCTGTAATTATAGAGATTCCTGTAATTATAGAGATTCCTGTAATTATAGAGATTCCTGTAATTGTAGAGATCTTTGTAATTATAGAGTTATTAATAAGACGAAAGTTCAATGTTATATATTGGCAATACATTTTTGGTTGCAGTATCATTTCGACACATGGAAATTAATGAAATATAATTTTATTCCAATGCAGCTGATCTCTGATACAATCAGTCTGCAGTGTTCTCCTGGTTATTTTTTATGGGATGAAAATGAATTGGTGGACTCCATGGATTTCGAATGTGAAGCTTTGGGAAACATTACTTATTCAGGAAAGGAGTTTCACGAACAAGCTTCTGGATGTCGTGTAGGTCAGTAAATATCCATTGTGAGAAATATACCTATATTGTATAAACTATTATTTAGGAGATCAGTAATTTTAATTCTATACAACTAATGAAACTTCAAATTATAATTTTTAAAATTGTGTAGTTAATTATAAAAAAATAGAAATGTAATGAACCTGTTCGACTAAACTAAATGAGGTTGTATTTCAAACATTTGTCAGCGAAGCCACTGTAATTTATTTTCGGAACTTATTATATAAGTTCTTAATTATTATATAAGTTTAGAACTTATTGAAACTTTCTTGCGGTCAACAAAGTGAAGCTAATTTTTCTAGATAATAATAATTAAGTTAAGTGGAAGAAGAGGTCTGAACTAGCAAAACAAATTTGCATATCTTAAATTTTAAAATTATTCTGAAGAAATTCGATTTTATATATTTAATTATTTGAGCAAATAATTTTAGAAAGCATGAAAGTAACATAAAATATACGATAGGGTAAGTTCCAAATTATCGGTCAGTTCCACATCTTCGGTCATATAAGAAAAAACGATATAATAATAATTATTTCACTAGGGTAGGTTGAGTAAAAACAACCAACCCGGGTTGGTTGTTTTTACTCAACCTACCCTAGTGAAATAATTATTATTATATCGTTTTTTCTTTTAAGAACGAAGATGTGGAACTGACCGATAATTTGGAATTTACCCTACAAGCAAAAAATACTGACGAATTTGTGATTTCAAGCTTTATCTAACGTGATAGTGGAAGACTTTGCATCTCTTTATGGAATGGAATATACTAAATTAACTAAATTTTTGTGCTCTTACCAAAATAGATTTACATCGATGGAGTTTTTAGATTACTTATTTACATATAAGGGTTGCTTATACATTTTCTTTTCAAAAATTCTGTATTAATCTCATCGATAGTTATACCTACAGTAGGTATGAATTATTTTTAAGGTTTGATCACAGTCGCTCTTGTGTATAATTGCTATGATTTTTACAGGTTGTTATCTCGAAAATGTATCATCGTTCTTCAATGGAGAAACCTTTACCGGCAACATATCTTCCTTTTCGAGCAACATGGCAAGCTTCAATGGACAGCAATTGAAATTGGTATTCCATAAATATTCAAATAATCGCGATATGAAATAAAATAAATAAATTAGTAAGATGCATGAAATAATTAAAAGTCAATACAGTGAAATTTCTGAGTTATGAAGTATTGGTTCCTTCATAATACAGAAACACTTCATATCTTATGTGCACTAGACAGTTTTCTATGATTATCATAGAAAATTATGTTCATTGAGGGATAACTATGACATAATTCTGGAAGCATATCATTTTCTTTATTCCAAACATTAAAAATACTTCATAACTTAAATGCATTTCATAATAATAATATTCAGGTTTCCATCACTCGAGCGCTTCAGAACTCAAGCATTTTACTGCTTAACGTATTTTTTTTTTTTTGAATAACAAAAATCTGAAAATGTTTAAAAGTTATAGAGAATTAATTAAAAACTTATAATACCTTGAATTCACTGCTATATCTTCAACTGCTTCACGAATTTCCTAAATTAAAAAGCTTTCTATACAAAAACTACTCAATAATCGAATACTTTTATGATATATTTTCAGCTGAAAGGAGACTCCATAAAGCTCGTGTGTCCAGAGGATACCTTCATGGGCACCACTCAGGGTTTATTCACCAGTCTGCAAATTAAGTGCATTGGACCAAATACATTTCAATATTTTAACGAAAGAGGAGTAGGAATCGATGTCAGCAGCTTAGTAGGCTGCAATCCAGGTATGTACTTATTAGTAAGTGAGAAATAGTTCGAATTTTTTATTCAAGTTTAGCACACTCACAAACGATCTCTATATTTCTCTTTAGATACAACAACCGAAATTATCACATCAACGTCAGAAGACACATCAAGTCCAATAATTTCCAGCGGGACAGGCAATGAACCTGGCCAGGCAGGAACCTATGAACCTGGTCAGAGAGGAACTTATGAACCTGGCCAGGCAGGAACCTATGAACCTGGCCAGGCAGGAACCTATGAACCTGGCCAGGCAGGAACCTATGAACCTGGTCAGAGAGGAACCTATGGACTTGGTGAGACAGGAAGCTATGTGCCTGGGAACAATGGACCTGGAGACAATGGCAGCTATAGACCTGGGTACACTGGGAGCTATGGACCTGGATACACTGGGAGCTATGGACCTGGGTACACTGGGAGCTATGGACCTGGGTACACTGGCAGCTATGGACCTGGATACACTGGGACCTATGGACCTGGGTACACTGGGAGCTATGGACCTGGATACACTGGGAGCTATGGACCTGGGTACACTGGGAGCTATGGACCTGGGTACACTGGGAGCTATGGACCTGGATACACTGGGAGCTATGGACCTGGGTACACTGGGAGCTATGGACCTGGATACACTGGGAGCTATGGACCTGGGTACACTGGTAGCTATGGACCTGGGTACACTGGGAGCTATGGACCAGGACAAACGGTTAGTTACGATACTGGTCCAACAATCAATTCAGGGTCAGATAGTAGCCAACCATCCACTGCTCTTCCGATATTAGCAAACTGTCTTGACACTGGAACTAATAACACGGAATGTAATGAAGATGAAGCAAGGAAACTAGAAGGTGGGATTATGCATGAAACTAATGAATATTTTATATAATGCAAATATATGAAACTGAACTCATTATTTTTCCTTCGATTAACAGATTTTAATAAGGAATTAGAAAATTTGAAGAAATTACTGGCGAGTGATGTACCTCTAACTGCTGAAGAATTAACGGATATCGGCAGACAACTAAGAAATGGATTCGATTTGGTGGGAAGAAACATACAAAATATCCCTACAGAAACTCTATCCCATCTTCTTTCTTCACTTCAAGGAGTAAATGAGGAATACACGGAAGCAATAGATTCCTTTACCAGCAACAATCCTGAGCAATTAACTAGTGCTCTAACTGCTGAACTCACTGATTTAGCTAAAACTGCTGACGTCTTTGAAGGGACAATCAGAGGTATTGGTGATCCAGTAATAACGGAGAAAGCAAATGAGCTCCTTGGCTTGATTACTAAGATGGAAGAATCAGTGGAAGAAGTTGAAGGTTTGAAAATTGCCATTTATGAAAATTGAAAAAAATTATAACTATACTGATCAGTTAGTTAAAAAATTTCGTTAAATATCTTTTTTCAGAATCTTTCCTCTCTGCAAGAACAGAATGTGAGTAAAAGCTCAGTATTTAAAATAAGTTGAATCGGGTAGTTTGAACTTGCCTAAAAATATGAATTTTGAAATTTTAATTCTCAGAAGAGCATCTTTTTATAACGACTCCGGTGGCTACCAAGATAAATACGAATGAATAATTAGAAAAGCTTTTAGATGAAAAGTTACCTATCAATATTTTAAGACAATTTTAGCGAGCTTATGAGATTGGATATTTTATGTTTACTACTGTATTAGGAGGATTGCTTTCTTATCAGAGGAATGAATTAAAATATCATAAGTTATTGTAAAATATTTCTTATAATTTGTTCTCCATTAGGTCTTGATTCGACAATAAATATTTTGAATGACAAGCTACAGGAAGAAAACTTGACATCCGTAGAAGTGATTGATGTGTCAAAGAAGTTCACGAAAGCTTTCGCAGACCTCAACATACTTTCTAGCCCAACATCAGAAACTACAATAGAGGACAAGATACAAAATCTTGATAAATTGAATGAAACTCTAGAAAAATTCTTGGAAGAAGTATCCAAAAGCTTCGAATCGAACTCATCGTCAGTAGATTACGAAACGTGTTGGTACTTCAGGGGTATTCTGGGGCCCATGTTGCAGTTGGAAGAAACCCTCAGGAATGACAATGAGACGCAAGAAATGGCCTCTGATGTCCAGCAGATGATCACAAAAATGGAGGAACTCATCCAGAAAATGGAAGGTGAGTTGATGTTATGCGTGGAATAAAAATGTTTCCCAACAGTAGTTCAAAGTGGTAAATTAACTATTTGCAGTTTATTGTGTATTTCAGTTGGTGTGAGTCAAAGTTATTGTAACAACATTATATATAAAAGTTTCTGTTTTTATATACTCCTCTTCATCGAGAATTGGTATATTTCACTAAAAACTGCATATCATTATGAACAATGTAATATGAATGTATTTGAATACGTTTTTGTTATATGGCTACAAAAACTGTTTACAATATACAAAATAAGAGTGAATTAAAAGTAAATAATGTTACATTACTTTACTACGCCTCTATATTATCTTCTTGCAATATAAAGCATTGAACAACTGTTGAGAAAATGTTCTAATACATTAATTAAGTCTGAGAAAACATTTCACTAACCATGTATTAATTATGCTATTTTTTCCCATGATTTCTTTTAATGTATGATGTGTTGTATGCTATACTTTTTATTGTGGTATGAAAGGAAACTACAGATTAATCTACTTTGTACCAATATGTACATAATGTTTATTTAATATTTCAATAATAAATATCTTAATTGTGAGCTCTGTTTTTTGTTTTCCTTTTAATACTGATGCAAAAGGCAGTAAAATATATTTTTGACGGGCGATTACCCGTCAGAATAGTTTTTATGAATCCTTTAGTGAAATATTTTTTTTTTCTTATATCTTTCAGTGTGTTTAATAAATAAATATATTTATATGAATATTATTAGGTTGCTACATTAACTAGATACAAATCTACAATACGATCAATAATAATTGAACATTTTAATTCTATTTTAAGAGTACATTTTTTTATCATAATTTTGTAGCAATTTAGATAAATGGTGATGTCAGAGTTGTAAGAGAAATGAAATTTCATGAAATATAGTTTCAATATCTCACGAAACTAATTTTAAGTCAGTCACTATGAATCACTAGGCATTACAGCGCAGTAAAACATATATCGAGCTAATAATTCTTGCATGAATTTAATAATAGTTTATTTTAATTTGAACAAGAATTAATATACTCTCCAAAAAGGTCTAGTTATGACTGTAATAGGCTTGGATTACAAGGAAACTTATGTATTAAATTGTTAACCAAGCTTCTATATTGTCTTTCAATAAAACCATTATTCTATACAGTTGATATATCTTTTACTTTTTATACTGAATTTCCATTGCTTCACATTGTTGGTCTCAGTTCTGTGCATTTGTTGGTGTGTTCCTACTTATTAGAAACAGTTCTTCAATACTTTGAATAGGGATATATTGATGAAGGATTAACATTTTTAACCTCTTCATAAATTCATTTGGAAAAGTTATATTATCACTAACTAGCAACTTAAATTTTCTCCATCTTTTATTTTAGGTCTCCATTTGATCTTGCTCCTAGGATTCAAAATTAGCAATCATGTAGGATAATTTATTTGAAAATTATAGATATGTAAAATTGTAAAGATAACATTTTATAATCAAATCTTCATTCACATAAAACAATATGCATCTATTAAATTAATAGCTTATTATATAATTGAACAATTCATTTTCCTACCAAGAAATTAGATGTTACCAAGCACATCTGTGTTGACATTTTATTGTAGCTAAAAGTTATACTTGACATTGGCTTCTTTTTTAGAACATAGAAGTCTCTTATTTTCATTCACAATATTAATGACTAAATAACAATTTGTAGAACCTATAGAAGCCACTGAAAAATTAGAACTACTTGGAAGATGGGAATATTGGAGTTAGGTCTGTAGCTGGCGGTGTGACTGTATAATTCGCATCGGACTTGCCATCAAAGAGTTGGTTAATAGCTCTATTATCTTGCACTACTACAGTCTCGTGATGACTGTCATCCATCTGCAGGTACAGGTATCTGTAGAACCAGCCTGTAGGTGCCTGCAAAAAATATTAATTTTTGAAATCATCTCAGTCAGCACAAGACGAAGGCTATCGGTTACATTAGATTCAGCCTAACTACTTTAACTACTACATGTAGCTTCTACTTCTAAAACTCAAATTAAAGAAATAGATATCTAGAAACGTATTATAAACTAGTGTGAACATGTAGTTCAGTAGCTACTGCAGTGAAGCTACTTTCAATAGCTATATAATATTTTAAATGGATTTAAAAAATTGTTTTACTGCAATGGATATAAAAATTCACAATAGGAAAAATTGACAACCATGTACCTACTCAAAGAGTGGGTGTTAAAATAGGACATGACAGGTCAATCAGTAATTTGTTAATTAATTGTATCTTGATAATAATCACTTCCTGAATGCTGAGAGTGTCCAGTAATAAAACCATTATGCTTTGAAATGGGAAAATGCAACAAAAAAATTCTACTGACCTTAAACCTAAGACCTTTCTAGATAATTTATAACTACTATAAATTCAGCATTCAATATATTCTTCTACAACTGGTCAATTACATAAAATGGATGTGCATCAATATTCTTATATCAAAATAAACAAGTTGTAAAATAAACTTCTTGGAGCTCTAATAATTATGGGTAAAAATGGGTTAAAAACTTAAATGGCTAGCATTATTGGTTGCCATAGGTAATATGACCTTTGTACTTATCAATCAAATCATTTACCATTGGAAGTAGTTAACTAATAATGAAACAGAAACTCACATCTCTGGCATCAAGATGAGCTGTGCCACTTCTCCTAGATCCTTTGAGGTGAAACTGCATTCTTATTCCTTTCTGACCTTCCATTTCATAAGTTTTATTTCTGCAAAGGGTATCACAGATTTTATCATATTGCAAAATAGCTGTAAATTACATGAAAAAACATACATAGCTACAGTTAACACAATTATGTTGATAAATGGTGCTTCAAATAGAAATGCATTTTATAGTTAGCAATAGAAAGAAAATATATAACAGTAAAATATTTCATAGAATTACAAAATATCAACATAATAATTTGTTATTTTACCTCACATGCTGCCTACGGCCTCGTCTACTTTCTTCCCCATAGACTTTGATGGGTTCTCCAAGTTTACCAATAATTCTAGGATCTTCTAAACAGAGCTTGGATGCATTAGAGTACACTCCCTGTAATTGTGTTACAAAATATTACCTCTTTTGGAAGAGATAAATGGCTAAATTCATCTATTTTACCAATCACTAAGATTAGACAATGATTTTTCCTTATTTATTCAACTGAATTTGCTATATTAAGAAAATAATTGCCAATCAGCGTATGTATAATCAGTTTTGATTAGTTTTATTCTATTTGGTTTTGATGGTCCAGCAATAATCTATTTTTGAAAAGAGATAGAAACTAGAAAAAATTGTGAGAACTAGCTATTTTATTCAAAAACTCAATTTTCTGTGACCAACCATTTATCTGAAGTTCTTGAATAAGTTAACCGAATTATAAAAGTCAAAGAAAAGATCTCTAAATTAGGTTATCCAGCTTAATTGACATTCAAATAATTAAATAAATTATCCCTAACTGTAGATAGGTAGAAATTTCTTCTTAATTTAGTTGTGTAGCTATAGGTTTTGATTTAATTACAATGAAATTTCAAAGGTAAGTTTCTCTATCATCTCATAGTAGCTAATTTGAAAATAAATGAATGAAGTGGAAAATTCTCATCACATCCGAATTAACTCATTGTTTATAAGAATCAAAATTTTTAGATTGTATCAAAAATGCATTGGCTATAAAATATGAATGTTCATTAAGGGTATGACAAAGTCACATGCAAAATTAGTATGAAATTAAATTAGCCTATTTAGAATTAAGTTGAGAATTTATGTAAACAAAGAAAACAAAAAAAGCATATAGCTATACGCTGTACTTCATTTAGACTGGTAATAGCTACTTATCTAATATCTTTCAGTTATGAAAGATTTAAAATTTATATATTTATTTGACACTGACAATTTGCTAAGGAACATGATACAGTATAGCAGATCATAATGATATAGGTAGCTATACCTGTGTTGAGAAAGGAGCAAGTAACTCTTTGAACAAGTAATAGCCAGCAAAAGCTATGACTCCCACACCAGCAAAGAACACTGCACTATAGTAAGTTGTCTTGGTTGCTTCTTTAACTGAAAAAAGATAGCTTCAAAATATTGGAAGTAATATTCTGAAAAAAGAATATTCAATGGTTAGAAGATGATTTATAAAAATTAGTTAAATCATGAATTAGCCAATATTAAATATTGTCTACACTTCTAGGTTCTTAAAAAATAACTGAAGCATTCAAATTTTTAGCACCATAGATGATGAGCAAAGTTGAGATCTAATCTAGTTTAGTAATAGATATCTTTATCAAAGAATAAAAATAATTAACCAATTCCGAGCAGTCTTACTGAATGTATATAAATGCTATGAAATAGGGACTCATGGAATGAAACTTTAAACCGTTCTGTTGATTTTCAGTAATTTTGTACATTTTATCAATAATATATCAATAGCAATATATGACTCTTACATCTCTGTAAGTCTCACTGTCTTTACAGCTAGCTATAGACTCCATGAGGGTAACTAGTATATAACTATGAAGTGTTTATTACTTTACAGTTCTTTTCTATAGCTATAAAGTGATTACTTTATAGCTATTACTTTACAGCTATTACGTTACAAAGTGATTACTTTTAGATTTTGAAGAAAAAAAACATGCCATTTCCCTTCTAAGAACTAGGATATAATCACATTACCGATTCATTAGGTAGCTACAAATTACCTTTAGTGCCGAAATCTTCTTCTTTTTTTACATGTTTTGATACAGCTTTCTCTTGTTGTACTTGATGAGATTTTGCCGATGTTGCTATTCTCCTTTCAAATGTTTTTTTAAATATGGAATGAGATGGTCTTGAGCACTTTACCATAGAACTATACAAGAGTTTATATGAAGTAAAATGTGAGAGATCTGACAGCAATAGTCCCCTAGAGGAACTACAAGCTAAATTTATCCGAAGCATGTTCATTATTTGAAAATTTGGCCAGCTGATAACTGTACCTAAAATCTTAGAAATTTAATATAAATTAGTCAAACATTGGTAATTACAGTAGTTGAAAATTAAGTATAATTAAGTAAATCTGTGACTCAATGGTACCAAAAAAAATGTATATAGTATCATCACTAGCATGGAGGGAGGGTGGAATTCCTCAGATTTCAACAACATTGTTCATAGCTATGTATTTACTATGCACTGAAGACTGGCAAACTGGATGTGTTCTACATTGGGTTAATTAATTTCCAAATATAACTACCTATTAATGCTAAAATGATCAAAAGTAGGTATAAAATAGAGTGACATAACTCTTCATTTAGCTACCTCTCCACCTCTCTCCAAATGAAGTTATTTATTTTCTCCCAAATAATCAAATTACCAAAAATTCTCCAAATTAACATCACACATAATGAGAAACTGAGATATTTCTTGCCATGTCCCATGTTCATTTATTTCAGTCATAAATTGCCCAGGCAATTAACCATTTAGCAAGTTGCAATGTAGTGATTTGTAATCACTAGATCAATACACTATTCTAAAAATAAAATAAATATACTTTAATCACTAGCTTAATTAATCCAGTCAGCAAAGTGCATCCACGTCGCCAAAGATCTTTGGAAATATATTTTGAGGGAAAATAAATCTTTTTTAAAATCTTCGACTCTTTCCTAATTAATTCCTATGTTTACATGTATTTATTGGAGACATTTTTCCAAATTCTGGTCATTTTGGAGACAGACTGGTGATTAATTAATAGTGTTACATTAAATCATGAATAATCCATCAATATATTCAGATCCTCACTGTTCCCATGTTCTTATTTATAATATTATGATTTGGTTATTTGTGTATTAGTTAGTTATAAATATCAAACATTGATTATCAAATCAATAGATTGTAGCTAATATCTAATAAGAAGGAATGTTTTTATTTATGTTTATATTCACAAACATTCGAAGTGAACTCAGAATATTAGGATGATCATGATAGTATCAGCAGCCACTAAGACGCCAGCCAGCAGGGCTCCTGGCTACGAAGTCAGTACATAAAATGTTTATTTCGAATTGATCGACTCTGACTCCAACATCTAGAAATTAAGAATTTAACTAACTCCATTTTACTAACTCCCAGTCAGCAGAATATGAGACATTTTGACTGCATTTTTTTGTTCTTGGAGAACAATTTACCAGTTCCTGCAGTCAGGACCAAATCCTCTACTCTGACTCCCAACAAGCAGTTTTACTGTACCATGTTTTAAAGTATGGACAAAGTAAAGTATACAGTATATTGGCGACCTTTGAGATAAGTTGGAAAACATGTAAATAAGTAAATCACTCCCAAATTGGTTTCAAGAGATGCACTGGTTAGTGTTAGAAAAAAAATGTTTTTTTTCTAAGTGTTTTTGTTCTGCGAAAAAAATGTTTTTTTCACCGAATTTTTTTTTTCAGTTTTTTTTCACAAAATATGTGTTTTTCACAGATGCAAGTTCTTTTTTACTTTTTCACCTGATTCTTTATCTGCAAGACATAATATATACTAAATAAAGTAATTATTATGTTGTTTCAAACATCTATGTTTTCTAATTGACCTCTGCAGACTCCTGAAATTTATGAAAGACTGACCACGACCACAAGTCTGCCATGCAACTGTGGGGGTCAGTGCTGCTAATTTGTTACCATCAGTTGATTGTTGCGCAACAATCGACAGATAGTTTCTCTATTAAATGTAACAATTAGATGCATAAACTAACAAAATCCATATCATTCAAACGCGCAACAATCTACTAATGGTTGCTCTATTACATGTAACAATTAGATGCATAAACTAATAAAATCCATATCATTCAAATGCAAAACAATCGACTGATGGTTGTCTCATTAAATTTAAAAAAGTATTTTTCCTTTAAAAACAAAACAATTTATTAAATGCATGAACCAAGAAATTCCGTATCATTCGAACGGGCAGAAATTGATCGATGGTTGCGCTATCGATTGATATACGCGATAAAATGTGCCAATTTGATGTACAAACTATAAAAAATCATATGATTCGAACATGCAGAAATCGATCAATGGTTGCGCTATTGATTGATATACGCGATAAAATGTGCTAATTTGATGTACAAAATAAAAAAATTATATCATTCGAACGCGCAGGAATCAATCGATGGTTGCGCTATCGATCGATGGCTGCGCAAACTATTGATCAACAGACTGCGCAGCGAAATCTGTATATATTGCAGATCACTTAAACGCACGTGACATTACCAATAATTTAGCTGCGGGAGATTCTAAATCTGCTGCTGAGAGTCGGAGAGTAGCTCTCTCTCAAATAAAAGTCTCTGCAGGAGAAGAGACACATTCTGCAGATTGGAAATTAACGTGGGATGATGGGAACATAGGAATTAATTCAAAATTTAAACTTTTCAAAAAAATTGACGTTTCTGAAAAAAATCCACAGATATTCCTCAGACTGATCAGTCATTTGATTATTTTAATTGTGTTTAACATGCTTACACTGTGTTCCGTCAGGAGCATCATTTTTGAAATTGCGAAATGGGAGGACGTCATTATGTTCATAAAGTATAAAGAATGGATTTTATCCTATTAATATTAGCATTTTTCTTAAACCTTAAAAATGTTTTTGAATTTAAGAAATGCATCGTCCTGTACTCTGTAGTTTGCCAAAACACCTTCTTCTTCAACAGTATGTCGAAAATTCATGCTTCACTCCATGACAAGTGGAAGGGTGACTAAATCTTACCATCTGAAAAAGTTCACAAGAGTTCGTGGTCTATTCAATGAAACTGGTTCTATTCACAAGAAAAGCAAATGATAACAAAACCAAAATGAACGGAAACAGTGATTCAGGAGGTGAAGAGTTTCTATGAAGAACCACCCAGATTCTCAGCAACTCCGCACATTATTTGGTGGTAGTTTGCTATGCAATCTGATCATCATTTACTGGTTTGGCATGCGATCTATTTAGAATATATTAGCAAATATAAAAGATACAAACAGGCATACGAGATACCAAATATAAATTGTATTTTATTTCCTTAAATAATTATATATCATTTACATACGCAAAGCCTTATTATGCAAATACTTCAAAGAAAATATCGTTATATAGACTACATCCTACTAAACTTATATGAATATAAAGTAAAAATAAGCAATTAATATATGTTTTTTTGGACCTTTTCTGTTTGCTGGGCGCAAGGAAAATAATCGAAATAAAATACTAAATTACAATGGTACCTATCATACTTACTGACTTCTGATTTTAATGACCTCTGCTTTATTAGAACACCTTTCCTTGATGACAAAGATGGACGAAGATAATAATCTGAAGTGGATTTATCCAATGAAATTGTTATTATTGTTAGTTATATTGTTATTATAAATGCGCCAAGAAACAGATATTGTTATCATCTTTATATTATTATAGTTTTCTATGCGCCCACAAAACAGAAACTCATCAAAATACATTATTTAATATATAAAGTCTGTATTATTTCTAATCAATTAAATCCATTTTAAAAGTCAGTAAGTATGATACCATTATAATTCATTATTTTATTTCGATTATTTTCCGTGCGCCCAGCAAACAGAGAAAATAATTTTTTTTTTTACTTTTAATGCATTGTGACTATATCATCTCATCTATATTGTTTGTTTTGCATCACAGTTACTTAAAAAGAAAAATTATCATAATTATTGAAATAAAAATAATAATGCATTATCAGATCACATTAACCTCACAGATCACATACTAAACTAGTACCCCTTATTTGGCCCATACTGCATCTCGTTCTTCACTTTAGTGGATGCAAGACGGTGCTCCACCACATTGAACAAATGCAGTTCTATAATTTCTCATTGAAAAGATTAAAGATCGATTCATTAGCAGAAGAACGGAAAATTCCTGGCCAGCACACAATCAATATCTCAACCCTTTGGATTTTCAATTCTTGACTGCTGCACAAACTCGAGTTTATATATGAAAAAGAATATTCCATTGCGTCTCTTATACAGTGTTTCAAGTTTCACTGAAAGGTATAATTTGAAAAAATGTTTCGAAGTTTGCTTCGTTCTGTCTTCAGGCTGGACTTCTGTAGGGCCACAGGAGATGTGGTTCATATGATATAGCCATATATATATAGGACAATAAATGTCTAATAATAATGCTTTCTTTTCCATCAACGTGGTGTATCTATGATGACAATTGATCAGATAACTTAATTTTTTAATTGCGAATTAGAAGCACTTAAAAATAAGTCAAATACCATTATAGATGTATCACTTTGAAGGAAAAGAAAGGATTTTTATTATTATTAAACATTTTTTGTCTTATACCATATGAGGCACATCTCCTGAGGTCCTAAAAAAGTTGTTGAAAATGACTCCCTCCGATGTGAAGACAGAACGATGCACGCTTCAGAACATTCTTGCATACTTTCTTGAAAGTCTTCTTGTAATATATTTGAGCACATTGTATAAGAGACTCATTGGGATCTGTTTTTTTTTTCTTTGTAAATTCGATTTTGTGCAGCAGCCCATATGCGAAAGTCCAAAGAGTTGAGATCTGGACTGTGTGCTGACCAGGAATTTTATTTCCGTACTTCTGCAAATCACTCGACCTCGAAACTCTTCCTTGAAAATTTTAGAGCTGCATTTGTGCAATGTGGTCTTGCATCCACCTAAGTGAAGAAGTTGCAGGCTGGGCCAAATAATGTGCTGGAGCAATCAAAGTTTTGAAAACCATTAACCGATAACCAGTTGCAATATTCGTTAAGGGGACCGCCCCCAAAATTTTGAAAAATATTTATTATTGAAGTTATGGCTCTGAAACTTTGAATTTATAAATGAAATCGAATTCTAAGACATTTTTGTTCATGACATTTTTTCGATTAGACCCATAGAAAACGAGTTATTCGAATTTCGAACCATTTTCAAAAACTCTACCCCTGGTTTTTGGTTGAAGCTAGAGCATTGCGGTTTTTTGCATCCGATTCTCCATACTGATATCTAAAATATGATTGCCTTCGATTTTTGATTTTCGAATGGGTTTTCTAAATTTCGACTTTTTTATAAAAAGTAAACCAAAAATTTTGAAGAACAAATTTCGTCGGAAAAAATTATCTACAACAAATTCGAAAATCAAAAATCGAAGGCAATCATATTGTAGATATTATTATGGAAAATCGAATGCAAAAAACCGCAATGCTCTAGCTTCAACCAAAAACCAGGGGTAGAGTTTTGAATTACAAGATTTGTAGATATCAGAATTAGTAGGAATTTCCTTTCAAAGTTTGATGATCTGACACGCAGCATCCATCCACTTCGAAGGTTGGGGGACAACTGACTAATCTCTCTTTGCATTCATTGGTGTTTGCGTGTTATACTGGTATGTTAGATACCAGATATAGAGAGATAATTAATTATTACGAATTATAATTGGCTGAGAGATGGTTTTTAGAGTACATATTGACTCCCTACCCCCCGGCCCACTTTTCCCTTTCTCCCTCTCCCCAGGGGGTTAGAGTTATATGATACGTCTGGTATTTTGCACACACTATAAGAAGGTTATAAAGCAACTATTTACACAATAAAAAATAATGATAAAATTACGATATTTCTTCGGGGGGCGGTCCCCTTAAGGAATGCTTGAACAATTGAAACCATTCTATTAATAATTGCAACGAAGATCATTACCTTGGCATCATACCTATCATTTGTTTTCCAGATATTTCGAGGATTTTCATTCATATTTTTTCAATGTATATTTGATGGAGGCAAATTAACTTTTCACCTGTCCAAACGATTCAATTGGCAATGTTGGATGGATGCTGCATAATCCACTCAAAAAACAGCTATTTATGTGGTTTTCGTTAATGGTAGAACAGAAGTTCAATGATAAAAACGGAAACTTAATGAATGTATGACAATCCTCCACCACGTGGTTTTGGTGTGGATGAAATTTGCTGAAAAGCTTTTCCAAGACAAAAACTAGTGTTAGCTTCAAAGAAACTATTCACCTCCTGAATCGCAGTTTGTGTTTTTTAGATTTGTTTTCATTTGCTTTTTCTTGTGAATAGAACCAGTTTCATTGAATAGACCACAAACTCTTGTGAACTTTTAGATTTAGCCACCCTTCCAAGTGTCATGGAGTGAAGCATGAATTTTCGACATACTGTTGAAGAAGAAGGTGTTTTGGCAAACTACAGGGTACAGGGCAATGCATTTCTTCTCAAATTCAAAAAAAAAAAAAATTGAATTGAAGATCAATGCTAATATCAATAGGGTGATAGAAATCCACTCTCTATGGACAAAATTGCTTATACATAATACCACTTGAAGCAATTTAATTTCTCCCATTTCGCAATTTAAAAAGGACGATTTTGATAGAATTACAGTGTTCAAGCATGTCAAAAGCAATTAAAATGAATCAAATAGCTAATTGACATTTCCTCAATTTGGTCCTTGGAGGATTAATCCATATATTTTTATTAATCCAGAGATTTATTTTTAAAAAGTTCAGACCTCATGGGGGGGGGGGGGCATCTGCCCCAAATGCCCCCCCTCCCCTTGTATAGGTACATGTAAACATAGGAATTAATTAGGAAATTGTCGCCAGATAATTCAGGAGACTAATTTCAAGGCCTCAACAGTCGCCGGATGAACTACACAACTTCATGTGACATGCATCTTTAGCAGACTGGCTTGTCAATGGAGTTTTTTTCCTTTGAAAATAATATTCTGACAAAGTCAGTGGATTTTTAGCCATTTATTCCTATGTTATTGATATCATTAGTTTTCAGTGGAAAAATGGATAAATATTGGTGGATCAGCCAAATTACAGGAAATTTAAGGTGGATTTTTTCAGCTTTTTCAAAAAGTCAGTGGAATTTAGTGCATCAAATACAGACTGGTGCAGACTGGCATCAACTCCTCCCTCTAGTCCAGCCAGTCAGCAGTCTGCAGAATATGAGACATTTTTAACATTTTCTGTGTGAACAATCCTTAATTTCCTCCTACATTTATATGTATTTTACTGAGAACAGAAGTCAAAATATAGAATTTCTTGGAGAACACTTTACCAGTTCCTGCAGACTGTCGACTGGCAGTCCAGTCTGCAGAATATGGGAGATTCTCTTTCTCTCCGAACAACTTTGAATTAATTCCTATATTTACATTAAATTTGCTAAGAACACTTCTGAATTAATCTCTATATTTACATTAATTTTGCTACAAACCAGATTGTATTTGGTGGTAAATTCCAATAATATCTCGGGAGATATTCAATTTTTCTAATAAAAAAATTCCTGCAATGTCGGAGGATTTTAGCTATTAATTCCTATATTACCATTAATTTTTGGAGGAGAAACTGGAAAAATGTTGGAGGACTAGACAAATTGATGAAAAATGTTGGCAGCTATTTCTCAGATTTTTGAAAAAGTCAGTAGAGTTCAGTGCACCAAATACAAACTGGGCTACAAACAGAATGAGAGATCTCTACAAACACTTTACCAGTTTCTGCAGACTAGCCTCCAGTCTGCAAAACATGCATGAAGCCAGTCTGAAAAGTACAGCAGGATTTGTGGATTAATCCTGCGCCCAAGTCCTATTTAATTCCTATGTTCCCATGTTATTTGCTGCACCCAAATCCCAATTTCTGCAAAAAATCCTGGGTATGTGGTGACCTTCTTTTCAGACTGGGCATGAAGTTGTGAAGTTTATCCAGCGACTGTTGAGGCATTGAAATTAGACTATTAGTCTCCTGAATTATGATCAATTATCCGGCGACCACTCTGGAAAATACCTCAGACTTCAAGCTCGATCGCAACAAGAATATTAACAGAGTAAAAATTGAGACAGAAAAAAAGGAATAGGTACAATGGTACATGAAAAATAAACAAACAAGTCCAAAGACTTGACAAGGAATGGCCATTTTCATCGGCTTCCTCTTTTGTTTTTCAGTTTGTAGGAGCACCTTTCTTCTTTATCTTCTTCTTCTTATCAGACTTTGAGTGAATGAATTCACTCTAAAGCTGCTGGAGTAACCACTTGATTGCTCCGTTTGGCCTGGAAACTTCTGACAAATTTTTCAGTAGCTATCTGATTCTGTTTTCCTTGAATGAACTTCGATGTTTGCTCAAAATTTACTCACAAGTTATGCAACCTGCCAGATTGTCTCAGATAGCGAATTACTGTAGTATGAATTTTTCTCTGTTTAGACTCTTCAAAGTTTCCTCCTAATAGGATATTAGTTATGTTAAAATCTACACCTAAGGTTTCTAATGCTGCTCTAAAGCTAACTCTGATATCCTCAAAACCCGGGCATTCCACTATAAAATGTTCAATTGTTTCCACTTCATTACAATAGTCACAGGAATTACTATCCTTCATCTCAAAGCGGTGTAGATGGGCATTAACCCCAAAATGACCAATTCTTAATCTGGCTGACACAGTTTCACACAAGCGAGATTTTAGGCTTATCCAAGGTCTAAATTTGGTTCATCCTGGTGGCTACAAAGGAAACTTCCTTTCTGGGTAACTATAACTCTGTTCTTCCATAATATTTTCCATTGTTGAAAGAAATGCATCTTTACTTGGGAGATGACTTCATCAAAAGATAGTGAGCTAAGTGTTGAAAGGTTATTGCTATGACCTAAGTTTGCCGTCCTGTCTGCTCCTTCATTTCCCAATATACCAACGTGCGCCCTGACCCATTGTAGCCTTGCTCAAGGTAACAATTCAAGCAGTAAACTTTGAATTTCATAAGTCACATTTTTATATTTAGGATTAACAGAATTATTTATAACATGGAGGGCCGATTTTGAATCACTCATAATGACAAATTCAGAGAATCTGAGTTCTCTCCTCGATTTTATATACTGAAGTGCCTTTAAAATACCAAACAATTCAGAACCAAGTACTGTATGAAAGGGGTTTAGTTTAAAGGAAGTAGCCATTTTCAAAGAAGGGATATAAAAACCAGCAGATGTTGAACCATCTGCTAGCTTAGAGCCATCTGTATAAATTTCAACCATATTTAGGTATTTTTCTGCAGTGGTAGATTTAAATGCAGACTTTCTAATTGCAGGGTTATAAATCTTTTCTTCCCCTTCAAACATTTCAAAACAAATTAATTCTGATAAATCCAATTCTGGTGGAATTGGAGAGATGAAGGAAGTTTGTACTGGTTTTATATGTCCCATATTCAGTACTGCTAGAATAGCATGTCCTCTTATGGAGAAAATGCTAGGATTATTTTTGGAATAAGGTAAAACTCCTACCTCATAGCCAATTTCTAATTGGTGCTCGTGTTTTGGAGAATATATCATCTTGATGAACCATTTCATATACAAAAATCTCAATCGGATGTCGAGTGGCATGACATATGCTTCAACCTCCATGGATAGTACTGGTGAGGTTTTTCGTGCTCCTAACATTATTCTCACAGCCTGATTTTGGATTACTTCAATTTTCTGGAAAGTTATTTTAGGGAATTTATCATATATAATACTTCCGTACTCTATTTTACTCCTAATGAAGCTAATATATACTCTCCTCAAAAGAACCCTCGAAGCTCCCCATTTGTTTGATGCAATAGCTCTCATAACTTGCAGTCTTCTTGTGCAGTCTTTTTGTAGATTTAGGACATGATTCTTAAAAGTCAGCTTTGGTGCATCAAACAATATTCCAAGAACTCTTTGATGAGAAGTCACTTTTATGTTCTGATTGGAGATCCTGAGGGTCATATTGGGGATAATCTTCTTCTTGGTATATATCTGGAAGGCACATTTGTTTGGATTGACTATTAGCTTCCACTGTTGAAGCCAATCTGTCACCTTATCCAGATTTTGTTGCATCAGATTGGCAGCTTCCTGGAAAGAGTCTGCAGAAACTATAAGAGTAATATCATCAGCATAAGAAAGAATTTTACCTCCTTCTGATGCTGGGATATCATATAACATGACATTAAAAAGGAGGGGAGATAAAACAGCCCCTTGAGGTAAACCTTTGGTAAGAATTTTTTCCTCTGATAATTTTGTGCTAACTCTTACCTTGACACTTCGATTCCACAGGTAGCTTTGCAACCACTTCAGGATATAAGGATCAATTTTCAATATGGAAAGCTTCTTTAAAAGACCTGCATGACTAACTGATTCATATGCACTATCCAGATCTAAGTATGTAACCAGACAAACTTTATTCTCACTTCTACTTTGAGAAATTTGATGTTTGAGAATAGCCAAGATATCTATGGTGCTTCTACATTTTCTGAAACCTGCTTGGGTTGCAGGAAATGCTTTTTTTGATTCTAGAAAGAATTCTAACCTTTGCTTTATAATTCTTCCCATTAGTTTTCCTATGCAGGAAAGCATCGAAATTGGTCTGTATGAGGTTATTAAAGTTGGGTCCCTGCCTGGTTTGGGAATTGGACATACTACTGATTTCTTCCACTCTTCAGGAACCAGACCCATAATTAAACTGGAATTAAACAAAGCATGCAGCTCATCTATAATATTACAAGGTGCCTTTTTCAAAAATATATTACAAATAGAGTCTGCCCCAGGTGCTGAGTTTTTTGTTTTTTTAATGCAGTTCATTATTTCAGATTTAGTAATCTCAGTGAAAACCTGGTCCTTCACTGAAACTACCAAATTATTTTCTATTGGAAGTCCACCAATTTCATTTTGCAAGTCTCTTGTAAAATGATTCAACAGTAAATTTGATTTAACTTCATTTGATACTTTATTTGCTATTGGTAAATTAGAACTTACCTTAGCACCATTTATACTTTTAATAACCCTCCAAACTTTTGCTGAAGGTGTGTTACTGGTCAAGGTTGAGGTGAATTCTCTCCATGAATTGACTTTCTTTTTCTTTATGACGCACTTCACAGTTGCTTGGAGTTTTTTTATAATTCAGTAGGTTTCTCTGAGTTGGGTGATTCATCAACAAGGTTTTAGCTCTATTTCTATTTTTAACAGCTGTGTCACAGTTTTCATCCCACCATGGGGTTACTCTTCTAAATTTGATAAATCCACTAGTTTTAGGTATGTACTGATTTGATGTTTCTATCATTTTTTTGGTAAGGAGCATATTATGTGATGAAGGATCTAAAGGGAGGCAGTAGTGGTCATTATCATATGTACTCAAGTGTTCTTTCCAACTCTTCCAATCTGCATTCTTCAATTTCCATCTACTGTTCATCTCCATTGATGATTTATGTACAGTTACCGTAACTGTTATTTCAATTGGGAAATGGTCGCTCCCAACATCTTGCCCCCTCTTAAAACAAGCCTTATTTACCATATTTGTGGAAATCAAGCACAAATCTAAACATGATGTACTTCCATTATGATTATCTATGAAAGTAGGAAGTTCGATGTCATTAAGAATATGCATATTATGGTTTTCTAATAAGAGTTCTATATTTCTACCGGTAGAATTGTTTCTGCCTCTGATGTCCCATAGAGGGGAGTGGGCATTGAAATCGCCGACCATAATTCTCTTAGGACCTAATATATTTAAATAATGTTTAAATTCAGTTAGCGTGACATTTTTATGCGGGTTGTAAATATTAGCTAACCTAATATTACCCATAGGAGACACAACTTCAACTATTTGAAGCTCCATATTTCCATCTGGGAAGGGGTCATAGTTTAATTCCTTAATGGAAAGGTCTCTCCTACATAAAATTGCCAATCCACCCCTATTCCCCAATCTGTTTCCAAAATATCTCATACCCGACAAAATGCGGCTCCTTCCCCTTCACCATTGTTTCACATAGACAGACAATATCTGGTTTATTCTTATAAATATACATTTTTACCTCACTTAATTTATTTGACAGAGAATTACAATTTAACTGATAAACTGTTAAATTACGTTCATTAATTTTATTTCGTTTAAGATAATTCAAATTTACATTTTTGTTAGCCATTTGCTATCTTTTTTTTTGTTCTTCCCAATTGGGTCCATTCCGATTCTGAATCCTCTTTACTGTTTTTCTCTTTCCCTTCTTTTTGCCCTTTCTCTTTCCCACTTGAGTGTTGTTATTTTCTTCAATATCAGATGAAAGAACTCCAACATCATTTTCTGAGAGAGAAAAGCACTGTGGCAAAGATGCCTCCTTCTTATTGTTGGCTTTAGTAACTTCTTTATCACTCAATGCACTCTTGGCAATACCATTGAATTTACCCAAATGTGTAAACGCCGCTTTTTCTACCAAAGATTCAGCTCCGGGGATATTACTGACTATTGTGACAATTTCTTTCATGAAATTTGTCATTCCAATACAGAACTCAGCAAGAATGTCCTTCATCATTTTTTGGGCATCTTTATTTGTACCTTCAGAAATGGGATTAGGACGAGTAGTCTCTGTTCTCATCTCAGAGGAGACAGCTTTACTGTAAGATTTTTCAGCCATGATAGCACCTGAACTGTTCCCCTGAATCATTTTCTTACTCTGATTATGGGTATTTTGTATTGTGTTCTCACTTGAATGTTTGCTGTCAGCAAGTTTTTTTGCCTCTGCAAAAGATTTCCCTTGTTTCATGGTCCTGTTTATTTCTACAGCTTTAATATTGTAAATGCAAGTTCTTGCACTTCAAACATGTTGTCCACCACAATTGGCACACTTAGGAGCAGTACTGTTTGGACATGCTTCTCTTCTGTGTTTTCCGCTGCAAATCATGCAGCGTTCCTGAGCAGTGCATCCTCCGGACATATGTCCCATCCTTTGGCAACGAAAACATCTTGGAGGTGGTGGATTAAATACTCTTACTTCATGTAACCCAGTTTGATGGTTGATGGTAGTTCCTCTCCAGTAAAATCTATTCTAATTGAAGCCGATTCTTCTCTCCTACCACTTGTGAACTTAGGTAATCTAATTACTCTCAAAACCTTTCGTGGAGAAATGAGGAACTGCTTCAGGTCATCCACTTCGATATCCATGCTGACCGGACCAACCACTCCTGAACAATGAGGGCCTATATCAGTTCTACCTTCTAAAGGTGTGTAAGCTTTTACTGAAAATTTTCCCATCTCTTTGATGTTCAAAAGTTTTTCCAAATATTCACTATTTAAGGATTTAAGGTCTACCGCAACTACGTTTTGTCTCTTGTTGACTCTAACATCCTGAATTTCCTTATCATCAATGACACAAGATAGGCACATCGCAATTCCTACAGGATCGTGAGTCACTTTCCGGGAAGATTGGTCAATTTGTCTGAACAAAATTGTCTTTTTTGACCCCCTATTGATTATGGTAGCATTAGTTGGAAAATTAGGATTCTTTCCTTGCTTCAGAGGACGATTGTGGGTTTCATTCCTTTCCAGATCAGGGAAGCTAGTTGGAAGAAATGGAAAATCTTCATCGGCTTCCATAAGATTTCCTATACTATTTGGCCTGTCTTCATTTTTTCGAGTTTCAGGAAGTGGAAAGGTTTCTGGAATCTGTGTAATTTGTGATAGAACTGATTCTACATTTTGGCTGGGTTGAATGCCAATATTAATTGGAGTTTCAGGAAGAGGGCATGTCTCAGGGATAAAATCATCCCCCAGCCCCATTGACCTCCTTTCAGAATTTCCCATTCTGGATTCTGACATGACTTAAATTTAAGGTTTACCTATTTTTAAAAATAGGTAGAAAAAAAATTTATTCTAAAGTAGGTACCTAAGTACCAAGCAATTTCAGAAAAATTACCTAGAAATTATCCAGAAGAAAGAAAAGAAAAAACTATGCTGATAAATTATTTTGGCCAATACCTAATTAGGATTTTTAGGTAGCTACTATTCAAAACTGACAAACGTACAGAAAGAACTGTAATTCTCATGAAGAGTGTTAGGCTAAAAGAAAGAAAAAAAATGCCTTCTTAGGTGGGTTAACGAGTTCCAACTCTATTTCTTGTCTCGATTTAGCTCCCTGGTCCACGCAATTCACTACTACGAAATGTCTACTGTTAATCCGTGCAGAAGTACGAAGATCAGGCAGCCAAACTCGAATCAATTAGATTTTTTGTATTTTGATACTGAATTTATGAATTTTTCACCGGTTATACTTGGAGCTATCACATATGCACAACCTTATGACTTGAGTATCAAATTGGAACTCCTTTCTTCTTTATCAAAGGTGGTTATTACCACCTAAAGATCAGTGGTTCTCCGAAAGGTGAACCGTTTGACCTGAAAACTTCTAAACATTGTAGGAGCACCGGTTGATAGTGATACCATTTGGCTCTTCTACCAAAGACAATATAAGATAGATGCTCAACTCTATGTTATAAAATACAGAGTATGTTTGCACTGACGTCAGCACTCTGACCCAACTTGAAACTTCCAGCCAATCAGCGTTAAGATATACCTACAATTTAGTGTCGTCTAAGACAATATGCTACCTATATAGGTTTAAGCTCGCTTGGAGCCTTGGTATACCTAGTTATGACTATTCTCCGAATAGAAGGTAGATTATATTCAATATACTAATTTGAACCACATATGCGATCTTGTAAACTTAATTAATAATAAAGTAATTAGTTCTCTGATCCCTAATCAGTATAGAATATTTATATTTCTAACGACTTCACACGTTAAGACTAAAGATTATCCTTCTGTGAATTTCAAGGGGGGGGGACGTACGTTTATTATTGTTTGGTGTGACGTAGGCTACTGTCGCTTCTGATTGGTTGTTATTATTTTTGCATGTGCCCTATCAAGTTGAGCGTCTATCTTATGGTGCGTTCCTGTGCTGAAGAACTCGAAGAACGTTCCTTCAAGGTACGAAGTACGGTCCCTCTTCTTCTTCTTTTCCAGATTGGGAGGAGTCCTCAGGATCCAGCCCTAAAGCAGGTAGAAAAACAAGCTTGTTTTCCGTGTTGCCTGGAAACTTCTGATTAAAATAATTACAAGAGAAAAATGTAAATACAAATTTAATAACAAAAATTACCCTCTTCTTGAAAACAACCTTTCAAATACTACGACATGGATTAAAAATCAGCCCATTAAATGATATATAATTCTTCCTCAAGCAGCTGGCCACTGAAAAGAAGAGTATGCAAAATATATGGCATTAACACTCCATAAAATAAATTCTGAGGGGGGAAGAGCTGAACATCTGTTTACTGAAGAGTAGTACTGAATAGATAGATTGAAAAAGACCCAAACTAGCTACTGAATATATTAAATGAAGACCACTGGCTTTGATCACCCCACCCATGCAGAGGGGGTTATAGAACGAAAATAGCAAGAAATAAAAATAAAATAACCTTAACCCACCCAAAGTGGGCCTAGCAGTACCTACCATGTTAAGGTTATTTGAAACAATTATAAATGAAACAAAGAATTAATGAAAGAAAGCATAATAAGATATAAATTAAAATAGCTAGGCCCCTTCCTCTATTGATTCTATGATGAGAATCTATAGATCAAGCATTCTTCCTGATTGTATTAGGAACTTCACAACTGCTTTGTGAATCTTTATTTGTCTTTTCTGATCAAAATCACCTGCCAGGAGCACATTGCACAGAGTAAAATCAACATGAATATTTCTAAATTGGTTTGACATTTCCATTCTGCTTCTTGTGTATTTTCTACACACCATCATGAAATGTTCTATGGTTTCAGGGACTTCACACTGATTACACTCATTTGTCTCCCTCATTTCAAAACGGTACATATGGCTGTTCACACCTATGTGTCCAATGCGGAGACGTGCAGATACAGTTTCATGGAGTCTGTTTTTGAGGCACAACCAAGGTCTAAAGAGAAGTTCTTTTCTGTAGTTGGACATGAATTTACCTTTTTGTGATACAATTACCCTGGCTTTCCAAAGCCTAGTCCATGTATCAAATGTTTTAGCCTTAACTACTTTCATCACTTCCTCCAAACTGAGGGTACTAATTGTAGATGAAATGTTTCTGTGTCCGAGATTTGCCGCCTTGTCTGCAATTTCATTGCCATTTATTCCGATATGTCCTCTAACCCATTGGAATTGCACTTTGTTTCTCAAAGTAGACACAAGGTTTTGTATATTGTAAACAGCACTTCTATGTGTCGGATTCTGATGGTTGGCTATAAGATGCAGTGCTGATTTGGAATCAGTAAGAATGACAACATTTTTGTTTCTTATTGCAGGTTGAGAGATAACAAACTCTAATGCTTTGGAAATTCCAAACAGTTCTGATCCTAGAACAGAATGAATAGGGTTAAGTTTCCAAGATGTTGCAATGTCAAGATGAGGAATATACATAGCAGCTGCTGTGTCTCCATTCTCCACTTTGGACCCGTCAGTGTAAATTTTAATATAGTTAGGATATCTTTCTTCCACTACTGTAGAAAAAATGATAGCTTTCTGATTGTTGCAAAACAATTTGTCTTCTCCTTCAAACATTTCAAAATTGATTGCGCTAGAAATATTGCTGGTTGGAGGCAAAGGAGACAAGTATGGTGTAGGAACTCTTCTGATTTTTGCTATACCCATGTTACTCAGGATAGCTTGTGCTCTCAAGAGCTGAGGGCTTTTGTTTCTCTTATCATTTGGCAGGAAACCAACTTCTTCACCAATCTCCATTCTGACTCTGTTCTCTGGCGAGTACATCATTTTGCAAAACCACTTAATGAAGAGAAATCTAAATCTCAGGTCTAATGGCATTATATGTGCTTCTATCTCCATTGAAAGGACTGGAGAAGTCTTTCTAGCTCCAAGGATAGTCCTCAGAGCATTGTTCTGGACTGTTTTTAATGATTGAAATGCAGATTCGGAGAACTCATCATATACTATGCAACCATACTCAAGCTTGCTTCTTATGTATGCAATATACACCCTTCTGAGTAAATTGCGGGATGCACCCCATCTGTTCGATGATATGCATCTCAGGATAGCTAACCGTTTTGAGCAGTCATTTTTGAGGGTTTTTAATTGCTCTCTGAAGTTAAGTTTTGGCGAGTCAAAAATTACCCCCAATACTCTCTGTGTCTGAGTTTTCCTAATTCTTTGATTAGAAATTAGCAGTTCAGTTTCTGGGATAAATCTTTTCTTAGTGTATACTTGATATGAACATTTTAGTGGGTTTAGGATAAATCTCCATTTTCTCAGCCAAATAGAAAGTTCATTCAGGTAGTCTTGCATGACTGTTTGAGCATCATTCAGATTGTTGGAACAAACGACCAACGTAATGTCATCAGCATATGATAACACTTTAACATGCTCTGACTGGGGAATATCATATAGCATGACATTGAACAGGGTTGGAGACATCACTGCTCCCTGTGGAAGACCACTTTTAACATTCTTCACATTTGAAAGACTGGCTCCAACCCTAACACATGAAGTTCTATCCTTTAAATAGTTTTCTATCCATTTCAATAAGTAAGTGTTGATGTTGAGTACTTTCAATTTATGCAATTTGGCTACACAATATTTGCCATCTTTAACAGCACAGGAAATTTGATGTTTTAATGTTGCAAGTGTATCTGATGTTCCTCTCCCATGACGAAATCCACTCTGATTAGCACTGAAAATTTTCTCTGATTCAAGGGAAAACTCAAGTCTTCTTTTAATAACTCTTTCCATTAATTTCCCCATGCAAGAAAGCATTGCAATCGGTCTGTAAGATGAAACCATTGAGGGGTCCTTTCCTGGTTTAGGAATAGGGCAGATTACACTTCTTTTCCATTCATTTGGTACAGAGTTTGTTAACAGACTGCTGTTGAAGAGGATGCTCATCTCCGATACAATATTTTTTGGGGCTTTTTTAAGAAATATATTGCATATTGTATCTGCTCCAGGAGCTGAATTCTTCAACTTTTTTATACTATCTGATATTTCACGGTCTGTAATCTCATCAAAGTGTAAATCTGAAACTGCCTCAGGATGGATAAGAATTTCATTGAGATTCTCTTGATTTCTGTCCCTGGTTATATGCTCAAGGAGCAAGTTGGCCTTTTCCGTATCAGATGCAGCAAAGTCACCAATTGGGATGTTTTTAACTGATTGTTTGCCATTTATTGCTTTGATGGTTCTCCAAACTTTGGCTGATGGAGTGTTGCTCTGCAATGTTGATGTGAAATTGATCCAAGAGTCTTTCTTTTTCTTTTTAACCAGGTATTTCACTTTAGCTTGACATTTTTTATAATTTATTAAATTTATTTGAGTTGGATGTCGTTGTATTAAGTTTTTTGCATCATTTCTTTTTTTTATGGTATCTTTGCATTCCTGGTCCCACCAAGGAGTGCATCTCTTGATGCACCTTTCTCCTTTAGACTTGGGTATATGTTTTTCTGATACCTTTAATAGTTTTTGAGTTAGTTCTAAGTTATGTGTAGAGGTGTCTGAAGGTAACATGTAACCACCACACTCTTCAAGATCATCTGCCCATTTTCTCCAATCCACATTTTTCAGATTCCATCGACTGATAGTTTTCATGTCACTCTTGTGAATAGAAATTCCAACACTCAACTCGATAGGGTAATGATCACTCCCAAGATCTTGACCTCTCTCTAGGTCCGCTCTATTAGCAATCTGGTTAGATGCGAAACAAAGATCAAGGCAAGAAGAACTTCCGGTTCTATTATCAATATATGTAGGAAACTCAGTCTGATTGAGCAGGGAAATATTCCTGATTTCCATTACAGTTTCAAGATTTCTACCAGTGCAATTTTGCCTACCTCTAAAGTCCCAAAGCGGAGAGTGGGCATTGAAATCCCCCAACCAAATGAAATTATTGCCCATTATGTTCAAGTAATAATTAAGTTCTGTAATATAAATATTTTTGTGAGGGTTATATATGTTAGCAAGTCTAATTGAACCCAGAGGTCCAGCTATCTCTAATATTTGAATTTCCAGCCCTCCATCTGGGAAAGGTGCAAAGTCAATATTTTTATATGTTATATCTTCTCTAATTAAAATTACTAATCCTCCCTTTTCCCCAATTCTGTGTTTCCATTCTGCTTTATACCCCACAAATTTTGGTTCATTTTTCTTAATCAGAGTTTCACACATGCAAGCAAAATCAGGCTTTGTCTCATATATATACTTTCTGATTTCTCCTAGTTTGTTTGAAAGAGAATTACAATTGAGTTGTATTATCTGCAATTTTTTTTCACTATTTTTTGTTCTTTTGAGTTTATTAGTTTCAGGATTGTTGTTCATTATTCATTTGTTTTTTTGTTTTTGGTAGCTCTCCCTGAAGTGCTTGCATCATTCTCTGTTTCACCAATGCTTTTTTTACGTTTTCCTTTCTTTTTCTTCTTCTTTGACCAGTTCTGGTCAGCATTCTTTTCCTCCACTCCTGAGGAAATAACACCCTGGTCATTTTCTGACAGTATTAGCATTTCACTACTAGCATTTTCTTCAGCTGGAAGAAAATCAGGAGCATAGCTTCCTAGATGCTTTGTGGCAGCTTCATTCATACGAACTGCATTGGGTAAGTGCTCAGTTCCAATTTGAGAAAAGATTTCCTTTATGAATTTTGTCAAACCTGACAAAAGCTCAGCAAAACTATCTTGAATAAGTTTCTTGCATTCCTCCATTTGGTCTGGTACTCTGTAGGTATTTTCAGTATGTAGGGTTGAAGAAATATTAGCTTTTTGGCTTTGGAGAGATGGAGCTGTTGAACTGGTGGAGCTTGAAGGTTCTCTTCTTGTGACATCGCTGTATGAACGTTGTGATGATGCATCACTTCTAGTCATGATGTTAGAGACTTTTGTTGCCATTTGATTGTCTCTGGGTTGTGGAAATTTTGCATCAGCCAAGCTTTTTGCCTCCTGAAATGGCTTACCTAGTTTCATTGATTTATTTATTTCAATGGCCTTTAAGTTATACATGCATGAACGTGCACTGGCTACATGTCCTCCTCCACAGTTTGCGCACTTTGGGGAGCCTGTCTTTGTGCAATCTTTCTTCATATGGTCCTCACCACAAATCATGCATCTTTCTCTGGCTGTGCATCCCCCTGACATGTGGCCAAATCTTTGGCAGCGATAGCAACGCAAAGGGGGTGGATTATATACTCTCACATCGAAAGACATGTATCCTAATTTGATTTTCTCAGGCAAGTTATGTCCACTGAAATCAATTTTAACAGCCGTTGATGGTTCCTTAATACCATTAGAAAACTTGGAAAGTCTGGTAATTCTCAGTATGTTTTCAGGAGAAACAATCATCTCTTTTATATCTTCTATCTCAGTTTCTGGTCCTATAGGGCTGATCACTCCTGAGGTGTGAGGTCCCAACCTACTTTCTGTTGGTTTGTATGCGCTCACCGCACACCTACCAATTTTCTTGAGGGTGAGGAGCTTATCTAGGGATTCATGGTTAGTTTCATTTAGTTCCACTGCAACAATATTCTGTCTTCTATTGATTCTAACATCCTTAATGTGATTGTCTGGTATAACTTTAGAAATGCTTAAGGCGATTCCAACAGGGTCATATGAGAGTACATTAGAGCCACTCCGATCATCTTGTTTGAATATAATGGTGTTCTGGCTCCTTGAAGTAGCAGTCAAATTTGATGGAAATTTTCTTGTTTTGTCAGCATTGATTGCTTGTGGAACTTCTTTATTTACTGTGTATACATTGTTACTGTGCTTGATTGTGGCATTTTGAGTTACAGGGATGGGGAATGTTTCAGGGATATGTTGGGTTTCTGGGATGGGGAATGTTTCAGGGATATGTTGGGTTTCTGGGATAGGGAATGTTTCAGCGATGTATTGGGATTCCGGGATTGGAAAAGTTTCGGGGATCACAAACAAATCAGCCTCATTACTGTTCTCATCTAAATCAATCATAGGGCCAGCGCCATCCAAGTTATCAGGAGTCTCGTTCTGAGATTCCATAATTATACAGTTGTTAAAGTTATTAGTATTTCTTTCTCTAAGTATACTTTGGTTGTCTGAATTGTCAGAATTAGTTTCACAAGGATCAAGGTTCATACCTAACTGGGCAGATAGGTAGGTATGAAAAAAAAAAGGATTTAGTTAGGAAGACAAGGATTAGATACCTAGTAAAATAGGTAACTGCTTATCCTACATGTATAACAAAAACCCAGTCTCAACTATTTATTGTAAAATAGAGCAATCATTTAATGGACAAACACACCACTTCAAAACCAAAGTAAATAAACAAATTAATAAAGTTATGATTGAGAGGAGAAGATCACTCTACCCAAGATTAGCACCAGTCCTTGGATCAAACTTAAGCACCCTAGAGATTAAAAGCTAGGTAGTGCCAAGTATCGATAAAAGACAAAAAAAAAATAGTGAAAAAAGAAGAAGGGAATATGGAGGATCTCCCCACTCACCTAACTCTAAACTCTATGTTTAGGGAAGAGAGTGGGATGAGGACCTCGTATGGATGTAGATAAATACTATACACTAGAATCTAGATAGGTATATATGGTAATGTTAGGAAACAGAAAAAAAGGGAAAATTGGTAGTTAGTGGCTGTTTGCAATAATCTGATAGTAGGCAAATAGGAACTACTTTACTCACTACAAACATGCAATTTCGGAACAAATCACCAAGATCTGCAAAGATAACTATGGTGAAAAGTACGCGAAATATAGCCGGTTTTATCGTAACCTTTACGTCTAGAGCGACACGTCCTGTCACCACCGTAGCTGAAACAGGGGGTACGGTCCCTCGATTAGCGTTCCCGTGCAACCACTTCAATGTGTACGATTCCGTGGTTTAGGAATTAATATCACTAGTTAATTAGGGATATTCATATTAACAATAACTAATTTGGTTTGGTGGGTTTAAACCGTTTAATTTATTATCAATTAATCTCAAAACATGTAATATTATGACAATTATCAATTTTATTAATTTACAAATAAGAACAGGTGTTTCTCCCGCCCTTTTCGTTTGTTTGTTTACGTTTATGACGTCACGGCTGCCAAGAGGGACAGCTCGACGTACTATCTACCGTGTCGTCGAGTTCCACGAACTTGACGAACGTTCTTTGTCACGGGAACGGTTGGTTCTTGTAGAACATGAGGGACGTCCTTCGAGTTCGTCATCACGGGAACACACCTATATATTGTCATTCTACTGTTTACATACCTAGTTTCTGAAGACCGGAATCAAGTTCACCGTCAATGAGTTTGAAACTTAAAGGTCCCCTCCAAGCAAATATTTTTATTACTTTATTCAACGAGGCTAATGTTTCTTATCATTTAGCTGCAAACCGCATCGGATTTGGTAGCATATTTTTAATTTTATATGCTTTTAAAGATTTTTATAATCAAAACTCTACGAAACCTATTTTACTTCCGACTTACTAATTTAAGAAATTTTCAGGCTGATGAAAAAGAATATACACCATTTGTTTTGATTGCCAACTAGGAATTAGTTTTAATAAATCCATTTAATATTCGTGTAAAGGTATAAAGTTTAATGAACTTATAATAGAAACGTTTATATACTTTCGGAAACAATTAATATATTAAATAAAGGCCGAAAACGCATGTTTTGTCTATAAAATTCAAATTTGTAATCAAAACAAAGTGTGTACAATCTTCTTCTTGAGCATCAGATTAGTGATTCGCTCAATTGTTGCTCACAAAGTATTAAAAATCTTTAAAAAAAAAATTATAAAATATATACTGAACCGAATTGTATGCGATTTGCAGAATGATGATCCTAGACCTTAGTTCTATAATATTATGTAATAAACTCATGTTTTTTCCGGAGCCTGGAAAGGACCTTTAAAGGTCCCCTCCAAGGAAATTTTTTTATTGCTCAAATTTTTGTTTCATATGCTTTCAAAGATTTTTATAATCCAAACTCTACAAAACCTACTTTCTAATTTTCAGTCTGAAGAAAAAGAATGTACATCATTTGTTTTGATTGTCAACTAGGTATTCAGTTTAATAAATCTATTTATTATTAGTTTAAAGGTCTAAATTTGGATGAAATTATTATAGAAACGTCTATGTACTATTAAAAATAATTAATATCTTAAAAGAAGGCCCAAAACGCATTGTTTGTTTAAAAATCTAAATTTGAAATCAAAACAAATAGTGTACATTCTTCTTTCTCAGCGACAGGTTGGAGATTCGCTTGATTGTTGCTCACAGAGTACTATAAAACTTTAAAAGCAAATAATAAAATGTATACTGAACCGAATTGTTTGTGGTTTGCGGGATAATGATCGTAAACTTTAGTTCTAAAATATTATGTAATAAACTCATTTTTACTCTGAGCTTGGAGAGGACCTTCAAGGCCCTTTCAATAATTAATATGAAACTGTGAAAAATTTATTCGCTTCATGCATATTATTTAATAATAAAGAAAGGAGGGAGAGAGGCGGTCCAGTCCAGTCCAGTATCTTGTTGGGTATAGGCTTCTCAACGCCACCCAGGACTAACGGTATAGAGGCTTCACCCCCACCGTCAGCCCCCCACACCTATATTCCACCACCCTGTGATCTTCCTCTCTCTGCCCAAGCCTCCTCCAAGTAGGCCTTCATCCCATCTCCCCTCTCCCCAAAACACAAAACCTGCTCCACACTCTCCACTCCATATCTCACTCTCAAGTCCCTCAGACCTTCACACTCAACCAAAAAATGTTCCAACGTCTCCTCCCCCAACTCACACACGCCACAAACTGTCTCACCTCCAACAAACCTCCTCCTCCAATTCAACCTAGTTCGTCCTTGCTCTGAACAGCAACACCGATCCCCACCCATTATCATAGCATCTTTCCCCTCCTATCCTCTCCTTCATCTCATAGTAATACCTCAAAGTATGCTTCCCTCTCACCTCCTCTCGCCATCTTCCATGTTCCCACTCATTTATCCTTTCCACAATCTGCTCCCTGGACATGTCTCTCACCTGCTGTCTGACAAGTCCTACCTCCTCCATGTACCCACCAACTACTCTAAACCATCCACCATTTCCTCCCCTCACATCACCAGCATTAACTATCCTCATCAGCAACCCATTCTCACCCTCCATCATATGCTTCAAAAACAAAATCTTCCCCTTCATGTCTCTAGGAGTCACTCCAGAGCAACCTACCTCTCCCTGTAGAGCCACTGAGGCAGCATATCCAGGTGCTCCCAGAATTTTCCTCCAGACTCCATTTTCCACCCGCTACAATCTCTCTCTCTCTCCCTTCCTCCACACCATCACATCTCCTCCACTCAAAACTCCCGGCAGAACCACACTCTTCCAAAACACCTTCCCTATTGTCATCCTCTCGCACGCTCTGGACACCACCGAAAAAGTAAGGTTGCTCATCTTCTCTGCCAGCTTCAACTTCCTCTCCCTATTTTCTCTAAAACAGTCACGCTTGGACACCACTTCCATTCCCAAGTATCTCATCCTGTCCACAACCTCCACTCCCCTCACCATTCCGTCATCTGGTTTCTCCCCATTAAATACCATGCATACCGTCTTCCTTCTATTAATTCTCATTCCAAATCCCTCCGCCACCCCAGCTGTGACGTACTTAGTTTGCTTCACTATAACGTCTAAGTGTATGGGCTCTTAAGTGATTAGGATCTTACTTTGTGGTATTTTCAGATTCCTTTCTCTTTATAAATCTCTTTCTACTAACTACTCATGGTACCATGCCCTAGAACCAACTTGCCACTATGGTTCCGACCTCAGGCCTCTGGTCCAAGCTTAACTGTATTTAAGGGTAATAATGGTAAAGTAATTAACACTTAAAGAGATTATATTCATTGGTCAAGCAAGGGTTATTACAAAGAATATCTCCACTAGAACGCTCGCAAGTTAAGGTCTCAAATAACTACGAACAGGAGAATAGGTGCGTAGCTCACGAGAGCAAATCGGTAACTGATTTGACTGTCGCTTACTTACAATCATATAGGTTCGTGATGATAGTAATGCATACACAATTGCTGTGTTTGCTTTACTACATTGCTCCCCCCTTCCGAAAATTTCAAAGTTACAATTTACATTTTTCCAAAACTGCCAGCTGGTTTGTCTACCCATTGTTATTCTATATTGAACAATGTTCAGACGCTCACGCTGTTAGTGGAAACATGTATATTGGATCTCTTGAAATTTCTCGAACCGGTAATAAACATATTATTAGAGAATTGAAAAATTTGAGTTTTAATTCGTTCTAGAAATATGTAAGACTAATGTGCATTCACCAAATGTTCTTAAATTTTTAATCTTACCTATACAATCTTAATTTTGCTTTAACAATATTTTTATTTATTCTCAAAATAATCTAAATTACTCCTACCTAATATGTCTCAGTTCAAAAATGTAACAACTTTTTCATTTTATAAACGTAATAACTTGCCTAATCTATTAGAGATCTCACCCCTCCCTCCTAATATGTAGATTTTTAGTCTAAATATTAACAGAGACCTTTGATCACTCCAATACATTACACAAATTGTTACTGCATTTACATTTAAAAAAAAAATTTATAATCAAAAAAAAATTTTCATTTTAATTTATCATATGATATGATATCGTATTTTATGATCTTTTAATGAATTTTTATTCGTAATTGAAGTTATATGAATTTTGATCATCTTTATCAAATTTTGAGACAGTTGTGATCTTTAAATTTAAATCTTAAAATTAACACCGAAAAAAAATTAAACTTAAAATTAAATTCAATTGAAAAAACGATTATTATTAATTTTCACTTAAAATTACCCAACTTAAAATTAAAAAAAATTAAAATAATGATCAAATTGAGTTTGAGGAAAAAAAATCTTAAATGCTGTTAGGTTTAGTTTTGGTAATTTCGATTTTTGGCCTTCGTTTTGCCTGAGGCATTACTATAACTGTTGTCGCCTGTATATTAACTGCCTGATCATTAAAGATATTAACTGTTCCACCTAGTTCCTCTAATCTAAAGGGGTGTTTCGCTTAATCTGATTGAAAGCTTCAGTCGCCATCTTAGACCTCAAATTCCTAATTTCGTACATCTTCATATCCTCTTCTGACTTAATCTTTTTTGACTGATGATATCCACATACGAGAATCATCACAACCAGTAGTGTTAGAATTAACACTAAAATGTCGCTGAACAAGTCTGGTATTAGGTCGTACTTTGTAGACCCCATGTTTTTAATGGTTTGCTCCAAATGAGCTTTGTTCATTGAAGATGATTTCTGGATCAGCTCCACTACTGAGTTCAGGTCAAAGTTACTCTGAGTTTGTCCCATCGCTCCAGCTGATTACTTCTCACGACCTTGAATTACAGTTCTGTGTGTCAACCGGCTGTGAGTGGCTGAGAGTCAGTCACTGGCTGTTAGTGGCTGAGGAGCTGTTGGCTGTGTGGGTAACTGGGTCCTCTCTGCCTCTCGTCACTGAAATCGAAACGATACCGTTAGACATGGCCCCTGTTCATTTTAGGTATTTTATCATGTTTCAGTCTCATTTTGAATTGATCATTTTTGATTTTAAATTATTTCAGTATTTCATCCTAAATTTGAATATATATATATTTTTTTTTTTTTTTTTCAAATTTTCATTCAAACAATTTTACAGAATATAATTCATCTTATTCGTTACCCAACATTTAAACAAAAAATTTAAAATTAACATGCATACAACAAAAAATATTAATCCTATTAAAATTATTATATGAAATTTTATATTAATAAAATTCATAATTCATCCCATCAACTTAAACTAAATACATACAAATATTACAATTAAAATTCATACAATTAAATTCATACAATAATTCTCTTACTGAGCAAAGGAAATATTGTAGTTTGAACAATGAATTGTATGCTCTGTTTGTTTGTCTCGCGTAAGCAAAAAAAATGTAAACATTTCTCTGACTCTTTGCATGTAACTGTGTTATATGCCACGTGTTCGTGTAAATGTAACATGTTACTCATGTTACTTCGTGTTATGTGTTCCTTTTGTGGACTTTCTATATAATGTTTATATTCAAATTTCTCATAATTTGATTTCCTGTTTAATGATGTTAATGAAATTATTTAATTAATTTGTTGTGAAATTTTCCAACTTAGTTAGATAATTTATATTGCTCGTTATCGTTTGATGTCCTAATTTAATTATAGCTTTGTTTTTTTTCACTTGTAATACTGTACCTGGTCCTATCCAATTTAATTGTAATTTATGTGTTTTTTGATGATTTCTAATTAATACTCGATCACCTATCTGTATAATTTTGTCTTTACGTGTCTTATTGTGGTAAATTATGCGTTTGTTTGATTGATTAATTATGTTAGCTCTTATCTGATCTTGAATAAATAGAGCTTGCTTAGCCTTGATTTTGACTATTGATTCTGATGTATCTAAATTGTAAATGCTATCCAAATTTTCTGCTTGAATATTTGGAGATGTGTCTCTCGCATAAAGAGCGTATGAGGGTGTATCTTTCAAGGTCAAATTGACCTGATTGTTAATTGTGTTTTGGACAATATCGAGAAACATGTCCCAATTATTGTGATCTACTGTGGCTACATAGAATCTTAATAATTTGTTAATTTTCTGGTTATTACGTTCACAAATTCCATTGGAATATGCTGAGTATGGTAATACCTCACATTTGTATATCTGATGTATTTCACTGAAAGTTCTAATTGCGTTAGACTTGAATTCTTTCGCACAATCCGACATTAACGTTTTGGGATATCCACAACGACTAAATGTTTTACTTAGACAATCAATTACTGTGTTAGTTGATTTGTCAGCTACTGCGTGTAATTCGTTATATCTTGTCAACATACATGTTATTGATAAAATATATTTGTTGTTCGTGTCAGTTGTTATAAAAGGTCCAATAAAATCAAATGAAACTGTTTCAAATGGTGTATTAGCTACTGGGGCAGACATTAATTTAATTGGTGTATCTAGACTTCCTTTAAGGATTTTGCAAACGTCACATCTTTTAATAAAAGATTCTATGACCGATCTTTCTTGAAAATGATAATATTTTAGTCGAAATTGAAATAGCGTATGAGCTAAACCACAATGGGTGTTAAAATGTATTGAATTAATTACTAAATTGATCATTTCATTTGGTATAACATAATTAACAATACTGGCTGCCCGAGTATCTATTTTCCGATGTCGATATAATATTCCGTCTAATATGAAAAATTCAGCTATGTTCCTAGATGTTCCTAATTGTTTTTTCTGTAATATATCCATTATTTCCTTACAAGCAAAGTCGTTTGACTGTGCAGTCTTTAGTCTGTTTAAAGTCCATGTTATGTCTTCCTGTTTAGGTATGTAGTTTAGAAATGGTTTTTCTTTGTTGATTTTATACAATTTAGATGTATCTGATTCTTGTTCGTTTTCTGAGTCTGTTTCTGAGTCATTGTCATTGTCGTTAATAATTTGTGGTACGTTTAGCTTAGCCCTCGATCTTGTGGTTGCTATATAATTTTCAATTGAATTACAACTTTCATTAGATGGTGTTAAAAGCTCACAATCATCTATTGTTTCTTCCGTCAGAGGAGTTAATCTACTAAGGGTATCGGCTACCACATTGCGTTTACCCTCAAAATATTTGATGGTACAATCATATGTGCTAGCCTCTATTGCCCACCTGGCTAGTGCCGTGTCTAAAGGCAGTTTATTACCAAAAAATGCACATAAAGGTTTGTGATCGGTTAAAATGGTAATAGGATATCCTAGACATAGATATTGAAATTCCTTTAAGGCTAGATGTATTGCAAGAAACTCTAGTTTAGTCGTGGAGTACCTTTTTTGAGTAGAATTTAATGATTTACTGAAATATGCTATGGGTCTTAATGTTTTGCTTTTGGTCGAATCTGGTTGTAGCAATGCTGCGCCAACTCCGATATTTGAGCTGTCAGTAAATAAATAAAATGGTCTGGAATAATTTGGATGTGCTAAAACCGTATCTGATGTCAAAATATTTTTGAGATTAATGAAACTAGTCTCACATTCGTCAGTCCAGTCAAATTTAGTGTCCTTCCTTAATAGTCTATATAATGGGTCGGCTTTCTGACTAAATTTAGGGACGAACTTACGAAAATAATTCGCAAGCCCTAAAAATCGCTGAAGTTGTTTTACATCTGTTGGTCTAGATGCTTCTCTAAGTTTTTCGTTTTGGATACATCGAATGCCCTCAGTAGTGACTCGATGTCCAAGAAAATTAATTTCGTGTTTAAAGAATTCACACTTCTCTAATTTTAATCTCAAATGAGCGTCACGTAAATTCATTAGCACTTGGCCAATATCATTTAAATGTTGTTCATAAGATCGACTAAAAATTAGGATGTCATCAATAAATACGAAACAGAGTTTCCCTAATACATTACTTAACGCTTTTGTCATTATTGCTTGAAATACTTTTGGACTATTGACATACCCGAAGGGTAATTTGCGGAAATGGTACTTTTTTCCATTTACCGCAAATGCTGTAAGCTTTTTAGACTCCTCGGAGAGTTCCACCTGGTGAAATGCACTCCTCAGATCTAAACTAGAAAATATCTTTGATCCACCTAAAGATCCAAGCATATCGTCAACCCTAGGTAACGGAAATCCTTGTATATGGACACACTTATTTAATGATCTGAAATCTATTACGGGTCGTATTTCCCCATTCTTTTTATGAACCACGATAACGGGAAAGTTATACTCGGACATTGAAGGTTCTATAGTACCTTCTTCTAACATTGACCTGTTGACTTCTTCAAGTTGTTCTTGAAATTTATGTGGGATGCGGTACGGCATCTTGTTTATCACTATATTAGGATCTTTCAATATTATTGTGTGTTTACATATACTAGTAGTCCCGATTTTTTCGTCCTTAATCGTGATTACGTCTCTAAAGTCATTTAGTAACTGCGTCATTTTGTCTTCATACTCTGACATTCCACATGATATGTCAGCATTAACTAACCTTCTTGGTGCTGATGGCACTGTCTGAGAATTGTTTTCTACATCAGCACTTAATGTGCTGTCACGGCTTCTATCAGCGCTTCCGTCACGTGATATTTTACACTTCATATCTCGGTTGCCATGCGTTGTAACTAATGGCTCTCCATTAATTCCAACTGCATGTACCTTTGACTTTTCATAAATTAGTTCAGGGGTAACGTTTCGTTCAAATGGCTTTGGTTTTTCGTCACTCAACACGTTTCCTAACCTAGATTTATGAGTCCTATTATTTAAACACTCCGATATAGTCGCTATATTTACTTCGACTTCCTCTTCGTACGTCTGGAGTTTACCAACTATCATATTGTCCCGTAATATGATATCACTATCCGTCGGATTCATTACGAAAACTGGGCATATTGACACTTGATCTCCCTCTTTTTTTGTGTCTTCGATTTTTATTAGTGTTTCGGCTATCACTAAACCGCTATTGAAACTTCTTTTAGCTATTATATAACTTCCTGCTTCGTTGTTTTTGACAAACCCATACAATATTTGTACGCTGTTTGCCTCAACGACTTGGCTATTTATATGAACATTTCCGTTCTTCTCGCGTTTTTTATTCCTTGTCTTCGTGTTTACCCCGGATTTCATAACCTCCGTTTGCCCTTTTTGTTGAGGTTTAACCCTTACTTTCGCAATACTACTACGGCTGTTTGTGCGTTCGTTTATTTGTCTTATCAACGTTCTTCGTTTTGACCTATTTGAAGTAAGGACCAGCTCAGATATTAAGCAATCTGTGCTTAATAGTTCTTTAGTAGCTATTCTACGTTTTTCCATAAACGGAATTTTTTCTTCACCTAATTTTAATATTTTCTTATCAAAATCAATTTGCGCGTTCGTTAACACGTCCCTTCCTAATATTACATCATATGGTAAGCTACTGTTGTTGATCAGTAAAGCGTTTACTGTTTTCTTGTGGGATTTCGACATTAGTTCAAATTTTACTTCACCTTTTACTTCGGAACGTCCGTTTATGCCTTTAATAGTTACGTTTGATTTTATTATGTCCTCGTGACTCGCCTTGTAATTAAAATTACGACTGTTTAAAATCGTTCTCTCGCTCCCTGAATCTATTAAAGCTTCCTAATCGAATTCTTTACTATGTAAAATTATCGTTGGCTTAGAAGTCCCTTTTATCGTATAATGACAGTCCATCAATCCGCTTAATTCATCTTTATTTCTTACTAATTGGACTGTTATATATGTTTCGCTCGTTTTTTTATCCTCAACGCTTAACTCTTCTTCTTTTAATAAATCGAACTTATTTTTACATTCACAACTTGTGTTGAGTGACGATTTACCTTTGCTATTGAATTTAACGTGCACTGGATCTAATTTATTCATGTTCAATTCACTTTCGTACACGGAGCTACCGACCGTTTTCCCGTGAGACCTATTTTGTTTTTTACTTCTGTTTGTATTTACATGTTTTTGCGAAAATCCTTGGCCTGTTGAGCCCGACATTCTCTACCTATATGTCCTAATTTGTTGCACCTGTAGCACTTAATTGTACCACTACGGCTGTGAGGGGTAGGGGTAGGGTGGGGGATGTTCGTGTTGTGTAGGTATGCCCTGCCTGTGGGATTATGTTTATACCTACTTCTGCTTGCATACCTACCTGCTGTTCCTCTGTTTCTTATGTCATGAGTGTAATATGCTTCTGTATCATCTAGCATATCCTCGTGAAAATTGCCTTGATTCTCACCCTCGGGTTTTTCTATCAAAAAAGTTTCTGTGTCATTGAAATTCTTTTTTGGTATTAGAATTTTTTTATCATGTGGCAAAGATCTTATTTTCTTCGTTGTAGCAGACAGTAAATTAGCTGTTGTCTTAAAAGGACCTTCTACGACTCCTTTGATGATACTGGGGTTGATCTGTGGACCCAATATTGTTAAATACATTGATGTATTCATGAGATCTTTTGCGTGATTTTTTAATTTGCGTGTGAATGATTCATCACTTTCAGTTGCTGTCCGTACTGGAAATTGGGCGTTCATTGTGTCGTCATTTAAAATGAAGTCCGTGACCTCTCCTATCTTTTCTAATGTACTTAAGATGTCACTGGCAGCTGTAGTCTCATCCTTCAATTTATTTGTGTATAATTCATGACATACACTGTAGATATCCTTGCTGTCTTTCTGCACATATATGTCTTCTAGTACCGTGCATATTTCTTGGTATGTGCTATCCTTAAATGTTTTACCGTTAACAACGTTATTAACAGTAATTTGAAAATCTCCTAGCTTGCAATCAGCGCTCCTGAAAAGGATTTTCTTCTTTTCTGCATCATCTTTATCCCCTAAGCTGGATATATGATTATTTAATAGGCTGAGGTGCTGACGAAACGTGTTCTTCTCCTCGAAAGCTGGATCCTCTGGCCTTCTTCTTCCCCTGAATATTGGCAATGAATCCGAATTTATGATCGTCGTACTCCGACTTTTAATTATTTCCTGGAGTTGAGCTTGTGTTAATTCGACCGACATTTTGGGGGTTTTTTTGGGGGTTTTTTTGGGTGGTGACTTTGGGGGTGATTTGGGGGGTGAGTTGGGGGGTGATTTGGGTGTTTTGGGTTGTTTAGTTTTCTGTACTCTGGGTTTAGTTCGTCTTCCAGATCTAAGTTCTACAGCCTCCGCGTTAATTGCTTCGTCTTCTGAGGTTGGCATGTGTTTCCTATCCTAATGAAGTGTTATTATGTACCTAATCAAGTGTAATGCACGTGTAATCACTTATTATGAAAAAAGAAGAAGAAAAAATAATAGACTATCCAATTAAAAAATTAATCCATCAACCATTAAAAAATAATATATAATAAATATATAATAATAATAAATAATAATCATTCAAATAATAAATAATAAATGAAATATAATTTAATATAGAGCAATGTTTGTTAATTAATAACGACACACAGCAAAGCTAACAGAAATGCATGCACTCATACATCTTATAATTATAATTGCTGCAGTAATGATTAATTACCTTTGCTTATTCATCAACACAATTCTAGACTAAACAGGACAGCTTATTTCACCACTGACTAAAAACTAACACATAGATCTTACTCCGATCGCTTCAGAAATGAGACTGAATGATAAGATGACATATAATGATATGATATACTCAACTTTCAGTTCCATGTACAGTGGGTCCCGCTTATCAGGTTTTGTCGTTGATTTTTGCTCTGATGTTAACTGTTATGATGTTAACTGATTGTTCACTGAGCGCTGTGCACTGTATTTTATGCACTGTATGTTAACTGAATGTTCACTGAATGTTAAAACTTCACTGAATATTAAATGATCACTGAATGTTGTTTGATCACTGAATGTTGAATGATCACTGAATGTTGAATGATCACTGAATGTTGAATGATCACTGAATGTTGAATCACTGAATGTTGAATGATCACTGAATGTTGAATGATCACTGAATGTTGAATCACTGAATGTTGAATGATCACTGAATGTTGCAGTTTGAATAAATACTTTTCAGATGTAGTATTTAAACAAATTAGACTCTCAATTTCTGGTTGATTTACGGCTTTTTTGCATGTTGTTTATAATCGAATGTTTTCCATCACCATTCGTCAACGTGCAACACTTAACCCATTACTGTCGCTTCCTCCCTCCGTGTTTTTCCAGTTCCTTCCAGAATTTTCCAGAATTTTCCAGAATTTCCAGAATTTTTTTTTTTTTTCAGACTGGTCAGTCTTGTTGATTGTCTTTGCTCATTCAGATTTCAAATTAGGCCATCTGTACTCTCCTTATCCTTCCGATAATTTTCGAGATGCCTTTTGCTTGACCTTGAGTTGAATTATCTTTATACTTTATCACAAAAACTGAACACCTTAATTGGATCGCACCTTCATATAGGGTCGCAAAACCCGGTCTTGCTGTAATCAAATACTCTCCAATCAGATGGTTAACTTAGTTTTTGGTAAATTACAAAGCTTTCAATCTTCTACTTCAGTAATTGAATTTCCGCACACTAAATTCGAATTACTTAATCACGCACCATACTGGCCACCAATGTGACGTACTTAGTTTGCTTCACTATAACGTCTAAGTGTATGGGCTCTTAAGTGATTAGGATCTTACTTTGTGGTATTTTCAGATTCCTTTCTCTTTATAAATCTCTTTCTACTAACTACTCATGGTACCATGCCCTAGAACCAACTTGCCACTATGGTTCCGACCTCAGGCCTCTGGTCCAAGCTTAACTGTATTTAAGGGTAATAATGGTAAAGTAATTAACACTTAAAGAGATTATATTCATTGGTCAAGCAAGGGTTATTACAAAGAATATCTCCACTAGAACGCTCGCAAGTTAAGGTCTCAAATAACTACGAACAGGAGAATAGGTGTGTAGCTCACGAGAGCAAATCGGTAACTGATTTGACTGTCGCTTACTTACAATCATATAGGTTCGTGATGATAGTAATGCATACACAATTGCTGTGTTTGCTTTACTACACAGCCAGCCTCCCCACCATCTCCCCAGCCTCACCCACACTACCCGCCATCAACAACCCATCATCCGCGTAAAACAGAACTGGAATATACATTCCTCTCACTCTGCATCCCAACCCTCCCCTAACAATTCTCTCAATCAGCATCCCCATAACTATCAAGAAAAGTTGCGGGGACCCAGTGCAGCCTTGTCTGATGCCCCTTCCTATCTCCGTATCACCCATCTTTCTGCCTTGTGTCTCGCTATTATGATAGATAAACATTAATTTTTTAATGATATAAAATATTTCAGCTGAAAATACTGTATTTTCAGAGAAAATAATTTTTTTTTTGTTGGTTAAAATTAGTCCACATTCCCTTTAAACGTTATTTAAGTTAATTTCCATGAAAATGCACATTTAACTGAATAATAGCGCATTTTATATTTGGAAATTACTTGTGTGATTGGTGTCACGTTCATATGTAGTATTTTCGGATGTTTCAACTTAGCATACTTTACTATTTATTTACTATGCCCGAATTCAACTGCTTATATTTATCAATCTAGCAATTGACGTTAAATTGGTAAAACTTTTCTTCACTCAGCGATGTGTCTTTTATGAAAAGTATGTAAGATAGTTTGAACTGCCTCTGGGAAAATTTCCACTGTGGGAAAACTGCCTCAGGGAAAATTTCCACTGTGGGAAGATTGCCACCCGGAAAATTGCCCCTGAGGAAAACTGCCACTGTAGGAAGATTGCCATCCGAAAAATTGCCACTGAAGAAAACTGCCACTGTACATATATATAAATTCATATAGAATTTTTTCTGAAAATAACAAACATCATATGTATTAGAATTTGATATATACAATGAGTATATCTCATTTTGACAAGTTCCTTCCGTCGGTGGGTGAGAGTGTGCTGATACGCAATTAATCTTGGGTTAATATTTTCAATTGTTCACATAAGAGGTTAAATCATTCAAAGATCGCTACTCTACTAGTTTGCCGTCCAGTTATATTCTTTCATTCACAATTATGGCACAAGAATGTACATACTAACTACTACGTAGAATATTTATAACGTTTAGTCTTGTATTCAATATGGACCACAAAAAATGAAAAAGAAAAGAAATATATATATATATATTTGCATTATTTATGTTCAGAAAAAAACTTTTTATTATTCTTGCAAATGACGTAAAATTAATTTTTTTTTTGCGATGAAAAGGGAAGTTGCATAAATCCGTTTTCCAGATATAAATTATACAAAAGCTTAATACTATTGTTTTCTATTTTATCATAACAAAATTAAGATAACTGATTCAGAAAAAGTGAAAAATAACCTTCACAAAATAATAACAATAACTTTAAGCTTTTTGTATAAATTTTGTCTGGAAAACTAATTTGTGAAACTTATCTTTTTTTCAAGATTTCTCAACACAACGCTGAGAGAAGAAAAGTTTTACCAATTAAACGTCATTTGCAAAATTGATAAATATAAGAAGTTGAATTCGGGTATCTTGTTTGTGGTCAATATACCATGAATTATTTGGTTATAGGTATTCATGAAATTTTTTTTGATTATAATATACTTGGTCAAATATATAATTAAATTAAATACACCGTAAATGTTAATATATAATATTATATGTATACCTACCTAATATACTAAAATTATTTATTGAATTTAGCTCAGGTGATATTCAATAATAATTGGATTTGTGTCGACATATACGATCGATTGTGTATTCTCCAACAATGATTGAAATTGAAGAACTATAGAGAGTAAATTCTAATATAAAACTGTAGGTAGGTATATGAACTATTTATCACGATAAAATCGATATGGTGCATTGTATATAATTAATATTTGTCGGTGGATTTCTTAAATTAAGTAATGAATGAAAATCATAGATTACTAACTTTATATTGTTGTTCATAATTTATAAAAATTAACAAAATGAATAAAAGAAGAAAATTGTATAGAATAAAGTAGCTAATAGATATATTCTGTAAAGCTAGTATTAAGCTACAGAAAAGCTAATATTGAGCTGGAGACTTAAAGGTCCCCTCCAAGCAAATTTTTTTATTGCTTATATCAACGAGGCTAATGTTTCTTATCATTTTAATGCAAACCCCATCAAATTTGATAGCTTATTTTTTATCTTATATGCTTTTAAAGATTTTTATAATCAAAACTCTACAAAACCTACTTTACTTCCGACTTTCTAATTTTCAGCAGAAGACAAAGAATGTACACCATTTGTTTTGATTGACAACTAGGTATTAGGTTTAAAGATATAAAATCAGATAAACTTATTATAGAAATGTTTATATACTTTAGGAAACAATTAATATCTTAAACGAATGCCAAAACCTCATTGTTTGTTTAAAAATCTAAATTTACAATCAAAACAAAGAGTGTACAATCTTCTTTCTCAGCGTCAGGTTAGTATTTCGCTCAATTGTTGCTCACAGAGTATTGAACAACTTTAAAAGCAAATAATAAAATATTTACTGAACAGAATTGTATGCAGTTTGCGGGATAATGATCGTAGACCTTAGTTCTATAATATTATGTAATAAACTCATTTTTTTCCTGGAGCCTGGAGAGTACCTTTAAAGTAAACAATACATGAACCATGAAATCGTATACCAAGTGACGTCACCTTTTTCATTGAGTATTTCTGTCGACTGCGAATATCCTTCTGACTATTTAATTCATATGGTCCATACTATATAGAGTAGGTAACGTAAATAGTCCTGTTGCGATTGAGTCGCAATTGTGCTTGGTGATAAATGATAAAAAAAGTAGATAGAAAAAAAAATGTTGCATTTAGTCTCATTGATATTGATCTATTTATGGGTGGCAATTTTCCCACAGTGGCAGTTTTCTCATAGTGACAATTTTCCCGCAGTCGCAGTTTTCCCAGTGGCAATTTTCCGGGCACGCCTACCCAGCTAACCAAAAGCTGTTTGTCCCACGTCTTAAGACGTCTGATTCCCCTCGCTATAGAGGGATTTAAGACGTGGGGCAAGACGTGGGGCGGGGGACATCAGACGTCTTGCAGACGTCTAACCCTCTTCATTTGCACAGGGGTCCCCCTCTGAAAGACGTCTAATCCCACGTCTTGTCTGACAGAGGGGGACATCCACCTGTCCCACGTCTAACCCCACTCCGTTTTCAAGTCGTGGGACAGAGTGTGGATGTCCCTCGCTATAGAGGGATTCAAGACGTGGGACAGAGTGCGGATGTCCCTCGCTATAGAGGGAAGAGGGAAATAAGACGTGGGACCCACGTGGGACAGAGTGAGTATTCAAGACGTGGGACAGAGTGGGAATATCCCCCTCTGCAAGACGTGGGACAGAGTGTGGATGTCCCCCTCTGCAAGACGTGGGACAGAGTGCGGATGTCCCCCTCTGCAAGACGTGGGACAGAGTGCGGATGTCCCCCTCTGCAAGACGTGGGCCAGAGTGCGGATGTCCCCCTCTGCAAGACGTGGGACAGAGTGCGGATGTCCCCCTCTGCAAGACGTGGGACAGAGTGCGGATGTCCCCCTCTGCAAGACGTGGGACAGAGTGTGGATATGTCCCCCTCTGCAAGGGGGACATATCTCTCTTTTGGCTCAAACTACTTCGGTTAATTGGGGTATATAAATATGTATAAGAAATAAAAAAGATCATACTAATCATTATTGCAATTTCAATTACCATATTGCATATAGTGTATATGTACATTTGGCTGTATATCATTTATTTTAATATTACATATTGTTATATACAAATAAAATGGGAAGAAATGGAGAAAGAATTGTAGTGGTCATCTCGGGAATCGAACTCAGGACTCTAGTGTGATGTACTAATGAAGCCTGCGTCGCTACCACTCAGCCATCCTGGACATGGTAGAAGTAGTATTGAAATGATCTTTACCCAACTTGATAACTTGCGTGCTTCTTAAAATTATTTTAAATAAATATAATTTAATATTCTACATTTTGGTATCTTTTATTTTTTAATGTAAATGATAAGAATGTGTATAAAGTTATTTATTAATATTTGTATTGATAATGTTAATTAATGTTATTAACTACCTAATTACCTATAACTGTTAATTAATATTACCTATAGTTACCTTCTGGTGGTATCAATACCTTATACCTATCTAGTTACTTACTAGAGTTTATTTATAACTACCTAGTAACCTACAAGTGATATCCACCAATCTGTACCTACTGGTGGTTATCACTACTTACCTATTACGTAGTATTTATCAGTACCTACTTAGTTACCTACATTACTGTTTGTCAATACCTACCTAGTTACTTACTGGTGTTTATCAATGCCTACCTAGTTGCTTACATCTGCTTATCAATACCTAATTAGTTACCTTCTTGTGTTTAACATTGCCTACCTAGTGGCCTACAACTGTATATGTATAAATACCAATCTAGGTCCTAGTTAGCTACTAGTATTCATCAATACCTACCTAGTTACCTACAACTGTTTGGCAATGCCTACCTAGTTATCTACTAGTGTTTATCAATGCTTATCTAGTTACCTATAACTGATTGACAATACCTACCAGTACCAATACCTACCTACCTAGTATACCTACTAGGTAGTGTTCATCAATCCGTACCTCCTTTCCTACTACCTAGTCTTATTCATCAATGCCTACCTAGTATACCTACTAGGTAGTGTTCATCAATCCGTACCTCCTTTCCTACTACCTAGTCTTATTCATCAATGCCTACCTAGATAGTAGATACCTACATCTGTTTATGAATACCTACCTAGTTATGATACGTAAATAAAGCTTGAGCTAGATATACCTTTTTGGTATAACCTTTTCCCGCGTAAAACAGACAAGGGACAGAGAGGGACATCCCGCGTGGGACAGACGTGGGACAGAGAGGGACATCCCACGTGGGACAGAGAGGGACATCCCGCGTGGGACAGAGAGGGACATCCCGCGTGGGACAGAGAGGGACATCCCACGTGGGACAGAGAGGGACATCCCGCGTGGGACAGAGAGGGACATCCCACGTGGGACAGACGTGGGACAGAGAGGGACATCCCGCGTGGGACAGAGAGGGATATGCCACGTGGGACAGACGTGGGACAGAGAGGGACATCCCGCGTGGGACAGAGAGGGACATCCTGCGTGGGACAGAGAGGGACATCCCACGTGGGACAGACGTGGGATAGAGAGGGATATCCCGCGTGGGACAGAGAGGGACATCCCGCGTGGGACAGAGAGGGACATCCCGCATGGGAAAGACGTGGTCTGTGAGTGGGATTTAAGACGTGGAACAGACGAGGGACATCCCGCTTGTGTAAGACGTGGGACGTGAGTGGGATTTCAGACGTTGGAAAGACGTGGGATTTCAGACGTCTGGAGACGTCTGAAATCCCCCGTCCCTCTCTGTTCCTCGCTAGCGAGGGATGTCCCCCTTTGTCCCACGCGGGACAGAGAGGATATGGTTAGCTGGGTATAATTTAATAGTTAGGTTCTCAATTAAATCATTAAGTAGCTACCTACCTAATTCATAAGTCAGGTTCAAATTCAATAGTTAGGGCCTAATTCGATAGTTAGGTAAGTAATTCAATAGTTAGGTAACAAATTCAATAGTCAGGTAACAAATTCACTAGTTAGGTAACTAATTCAATAGGTAGGTAACTAATTCAATAGTTAGGTAACTAATTCAATAGTTAGGTAACTAATTCAACAGTTAGGTAACTAATTCAATAGTTAGGTATCTAATTCAATAGTTAGGTAACTAATTCAGTAATTAGTAATTAACTGATTCAATAATTAGATAACTAATTCAATAATTAGATAACTAATTCAATAATTAGATAACTAATTCAATAATCAGATAATTAATTAAATAGTTAGGTGTTAAACTTAAACTGTACAGTGTACACTTTTAATTCAACCACAAGCACACTGTTACATATCAAATTATATCTTTCGTATTTATAAATATCTCGTGAATATGTATATTCTTCTTTCTTTGTTGTCTTCCTCATATCATATCAGAACAAGTCTGATATGATTATTAAATCGAACATGTTTCTTCATACCTATACCACAGTACATTGAATAACATTCTATACACTGTGCCTATACCTAGATATCAAGGCCATCAAGACGACTATAATAATAATAATAATAATATACCTAGATAGGTCTGAACATATTTCTTTTTTGCTCGTAAAAACTATAATTAACCATTCTAATTTAGTTAAATCTGAACTAACTTTAAATGAGTCATCAAATTGGCATTTCAAAGTTCGTTTTCTAACTAAACTTAATGACAAGTTAAATTTGTAGACATGTACTAGACAAGTAGACACGTACAGAATACGTTCCGTTCTGTGCAAAACGCCAATTTAACAACTCATTTAAGTAGTTCAGATAATACTAAATTAGAATGGCTAATAATTTGTAATTTTTTCCGAGCTAATATACATTTGTTCAGTACTTTCAATGTACATAAATAAACATGTTCAAATTCATATCAGACTTGTTTCGTCAGGAACAGCATGAAATACGTGACGTCACCAGATCAACACACTTAAAACAATTAGAAATAGGATTGAGTAAAATCAAAACCGAATAGATCCATTACTTATTTGATATGTTATCAATTTGTAATTAATTTATGTTTCGTTACTCGATTTAATTATCGTTAATCTGATGTTGAAATATTGCTCTGTTGACGTCACATTCATCGATTGATACTACTGAGTGCATTGTAAGCAATGGTAACCAATGCTCCAAGTTCAGTATACAAATTGTTGCCTTACAGTGACGGGTATTTTATTGATGTTCACTACAATGTAAGTGATTATGTTAGTTATAAAGTGCACAAGATTAAATAATATTTATTTAGACTGTTCTGAGAAGTTTTCTTTGAAGAATACGTTGCCAGGTTCTGTTTTTAAACAATTTCTGAACTACCTATATAGTTAGGATATAACCAAGATAAAGATGATTTGATATGTTTTGCGTACGTTAGTAACTAGGTAACTTAGTAACGTGACTTTATCATGCAATAAATAACTAATAAGAATCTGATTAAGGTTAATTAAAATGCATAAAGATATACAAATTCCCTAGCCATTTAATTTTAGGTAGTATATTAGTGAAGGATCTATTATTTTTTAAGAACCTACCTCAATTTTGCGAAAAATGTACCTATGTTAGGTAGGTAAGCCACTAGTATATGAAACATACGGGTTACTATTCATTGGTCTCACTCCCCATTAGTCTGGCACCCCATTAGTTCGATTCCCCATACGTTGGACACTTTATTTATTTCTGATTTAACATCAAATACGAATATGTATATCGGGGAGCGTGCTCCCCTGTACCCCTCTGCCAGGTCAATAAGAAATCATGAAGTTCTCGCCATACAACAAACTAGCGGATACAACAAATTACATTAAAAGAAGAAATCGAATGAGGGATTGCATCATACTAATTAATATTAGAAATAAGTAAATTCAAAAAATGAAAGAAACAAATAATTATTTTACTATTTAGATTAGTTATTTAATTAGGTATATCTATATGATAATTTTTATTTTAATCATAAAATAAAACGAGAAAAATGATAGAGAGATGAAAATGACTAATCATTCTAATGGGATATCGGACTAATGAGACGATAGGCACCCAAACGTAGTACAGGTACAAAACTCTCGATTTATCCCCTCTTCGATCGACCATAGTCCCTCTCTCGATTAATATAGTTTTGTTTGTCTCGATTTATCCACCCTTCTCCTTCGTCCTGTATTCTGCAACATTCCTTGTAAGAAATATCAAAAGGACATTTTGCTTCATCTGTTTACTTTCTTAATATATTTTAATCATATATGATTGTTAAGTAAAAAAGCAGGACCTTTTCTGTTTTCTGGGCGCAAGGAAAATAATCGAAATAAAATAATAAATTATAATGGTATCATACTTACTGATTTCTGATTCTAATAACCTCTGCTTTATGAGAAAATCTCTCCTTGATGACAAAGATGGACGAAGATTATAATGTGAAGTGGATTTATCCAATGAAATTGTTATTATCGTTTGTTATATTGTCATTATAAATGCGCCCAAGAAACAGATATTGTTATCATCTTTATATTATTATTTTATTTTCCTATGCGCCCACGAAACAGAAACTTATCAAAATACATTATTTAATGTATCAAGTCTGTATTATTTCTAATTACAGTAGATAAATCCATTTTAAAAATCAGTAAGTATGATACCATTATAATTTATATTTTTATTACGATTAATTCCCGTGCGCCCAGTAAACAGAAAAGATTCTAAAAGCATTAAACAAATCATTAATTTTCCTGAAAATGACATAAGAATAATTTTTTCATAAGCTACCCAAGCCATGAGCCCCCCCCCCCCCCTTAGTCACGAGCCCCCCAAGACCCCCTCCCCCCCGGTCACGAGCCCCCCCCCCCCTGTATTTAATCCTTATTGTCACTTTTGTAGTTCATTACCGATTAAACATAAAATACCCCCTCCCAGGTCATTAAACAATCATGAAGTGTTCAGTACAACAAACTAGCGTATTCAACAAACTATAATAGCAACTATCAGTTCTTTCTATCTAACTAGCTAATCATTTGTTTAACTATGTCCCAGGGGCGCTAATAACCGATGGGTTAGCCCGATTATTGACCGTACCCCGATTTATCCACCACCTCTATTTATTCCGGTCATATTACATGAGACATAGTTTCCTTTAATTCGGTACTCTTATGTATAGTTTTCCTTAGTTAGGCCTTCGTATGTATAGTTTTCTTCAGTTCTATGTATAGTTTCCTTTAATTAGGCACTCAATAGTTTTCTTTAGTTAGACATTCTATAGTTATATAGTGTATAGTTATGTATACTGTAGTTTTCTTTAGCTAGGCATTAGGTACTCTAAGTATAGTTTTATTTAGTTAGGTACGTACTCTATAGTTTTCTTTAGTTAGATATTCTTCTCATCAGTTCAGAGTTTAGCTCTTGTATTACGTTTCCCATGAATTAAATAGTTAGAAGGATATTTGCACTCGACAGAAATACCGACAAAGAAAAAGAAGGTGACGTCGCTTGGAATACGATTTTAAGGTTCTTGTATTGTTTACTTTGAGTCTATATCTAACTAGACAGCTATAATGCCAATTCCATGAATTAAATAGTTTGTATATATTATGAACAACGATATAAAGTTAGTGATCGAATTTATCTTGATAAATAGTTCATATACCTATATTTTTATATTAGAATTTACTCTCTATAGTTCTTCAATTACAATCATTGTTGGAGAATACACAATTGATCGTAGTCGACACAAATCCAATTATTATTGAATATCATCTGAGCTAAATTCAATAAATGATTTAAGTATTAGGTATATAATATATAAAATTATATATTAACATTTACGATGTATATAATTATATATTTGACAAAGTAATCAAAAGTAATTTCTTGAAAATCTATAACTAAATATTTCCGATGCGAGTAGCTGTATACCAAGTGACGTCACGTCGCGAGTCGCGCGCGTGACGTCACACTTTCGCGCCATTTCAAGTGCGAGTATCTTTCTATTTAATTTATGACGGTACTTATCTGTAGCTTCTTGAAAACTTTTTCATTGTGATGTTTAGTTACATTCAATGTTTACATTCAACTGTAAAAATATTATAAATGTAGATATAATGATAACTTTTTAAATTCAAAATAATATTGAGGGTATAAAAGGAATAATTTTTTCCTGCACTTTTCAGAAATATTATACAAAATGGATGGGAAAATTGGACTTAACAAACCAATGAGTGAATTTGAAAAGTTATTCTTTGAAGAAATCAACAAGAAAATTTATAATCAATATGACATAGAAGGCAAAAGAGGAAAATGGATGTTATTCTTCCCTAACAATGTCATGAATATTGCTTGGGAGAGATCTTGTCAGTTATATCACGCTGGAAAGTTACCTGGAATAAAGTCCATCAAGACGTCAACAGCTGCTCAAAATCCAAGAGCTTCAAATGAAACAAAGGGAGTCATAAGGTTTGCTTGTGGTCCAAGTGATGATGAGGATTTGGTCATGGAGTTTGGACAGGCCTTGGTAGATCAACTCTGCTATACTTGTAGCGATGGTTTTATTTACTACAAAACAGATGAACTTACAGCTTTGGGAACCCGTGCAACTGGAAGAACTGTGAACCATATTTATAAAATGAAAGTACCGAAGAAACGCTGGTGAGTATGTTCTAAGATATTTTGTAAAATATAAAGGGCATTTTAAAAAAGTTCTCTTCTGTTTCATATAGGGATACGTCGCAGTATTTGGAGAGTAGGTGTCATGGTCAATGAGAAATTTCTGAAGATCAGATTGGTTATGACTTATAGCTAAATGTTAAGATAAACTGTAAGACTTCCGTAAGTATTTTACCACTAAAACGTTCCTGTATTAGAATTTCTAAGTATAAATTAAAAACTTGTAACTCTACATTATTCCAATGATGAAGTGTTACGTGTTCTTTACAGGTTGGGCGCTTACAGAAGTATCAAGTGAGACAACTTAGATGATAACTTGCGAAAAGTTAACATGAAAATCTAGTATCGTATTCCTTGAAAATAATGTGCCCGAAAAGGTTATATTTCTTCCGTCTAAAATTTTAAAAATATAGCAAACCGTGCATAAGGTTTTTGTGATTTTGTCTCTTCCGCATAAGATTCTATCGATACAGTGTTGCAAGAATAATGTTCAAACGGATTATGTTTTATCGATAACTTTTCCCCGATTGGTCGATTAGAAGGAGGAGCCAATAGGTGGCGAAGCACCTAATCGTTATTGCTCCACTCCTTGTTGGCTCCTCCTCCTTGCATATAGTTATGAATGGAATTAAATTACATTTCAAATAATAGGAAATTTAAAACTCAACATAGCTATATGGTTGTAATGTAGTTTGTCAATATCCATGTATAATTAATAAGCAAGTAACCCTAAGAACAATATTATAAAAACTACATATGTTCTTAATGGTACTTACCTTTTAAGTTCTAACTTAGAGGTTCCACCCCTAGGAAATCACACCAAGAATAGTTAAGAATATTTTTGGATTCAATTTATTAGAATTATGATTCACTTAATTATTAGCACAAATTAGTGTATCATCTCTAATTTCTAGCTGGTTTAGTTGGAATTTTATAAACTTTATTAATAAGTATGAAGAATAAACCTCACAATTTATTCCTGCTAATTCATTCTGAATATTTCCAGAGAAACTGAAAGTAATGAAGAAATTATACTTCCTTCATCGGTCACGAGCCAATCATTACTGACCGATCAAATAGGCTCGATGTCTTTCAATCGCGTCATTGAACATAACAGCACTGGTTGCTGGAAAATGAACATCGAAGATGCAGATATGGATGAGGTATGGTCAACCGCTTTCCAGCTCTACAGACAAATGAAGCTACACGGAGTATACAGAATTTCCATCAGCACGGCAATGGAAACATCTCATCCAAATAAAGTTATCCTCTTCTTTTGTTTACCTGGAAACGTAAAAATCATCAAAGAGTATGGAAGGAACATCTTAAAGTACATGGCCAAGTATAATTCCAGAAGTCTCATAACCTACAGGGTTCCTAACGCTCCAGGTTTCTTGAGATACCAATTAGAAAACTGGCAAGCAGCTTTTGATGACGAAAACATGAACACTGATTTGAAGGAATTGGATAACCTTTCTAGTAACTTTGAACAGTTAAATGTTCTGAGCCAATAGTGTTGCTCTTCACATCTTCAATGAAATTGAAACTTTTGATGTAGACATGGGTTACGGTAGCTGTGCAGACACTCAGTACATTTAAAGACTTGGAAAGTGGGTGTTAACATATGTAAATCTCAAATTTATATAGGTCAGAGAGGTACCTAACCTATGCTAACACCCTATTTCTGACTACTATACTATGTAAGTTCTGATGTACCCATTGTGACATTGTCTATATTTTTTAATTTACTACACGATATCAAATCACATATATCTTAACGAATGATTGTACTTTATTTAAGTTCTGATGTACCCATTGTGACATTGTCTATATTTTTTAATTTACTACACGATATCAAATCACATATATCTTAACGAATGATTGTACTTTATTTAAGTTCTGATGTACCCATTGTGACATTGTCTATATTTTTTAATTTACTACACGATATCAAATCACATATATCTTAACGAATGATTGTACTTTATTTTATATCTTAAAAAGGAAATTCTATTTATCATTGAATAGATTTTAGTAACTGTAATGTCTGTTGAAAAGTATTGAAGGTTCCAGTTGTCATTTTATAACTACTTCTATGACATTATAACCTAAAACGTATAAACGTGTTTCATGAACCCATTGCTGTTTCTCCGCTGATTTTACTATTAAGTCAATGTCGAATTGGGAGAACTTAAAACGATTCAAGTTGTATTATGTATACGTCATTTTGTTCGTAAAGAATGGATTTTAACATCCCATTAATATTAGCATTGACCTTCAACTTTAAAAATGTTTCTCAATTTGAGAAGATATGGATCGTCCTGTACTCTGTAGCTTGCCAAACACGTTCTCCTTCAACAATACACCGAAAATTCATGCTTCACTCCTAGACAAATGGAAGGGCGGCTAAATCCTACCACAAGAAAAAGTTTACAAGAGTTCGTG
>CANNZV010000885.1:207549-248795 GCA_947561585.1 Caprella mutica
TCAAAGCAATTAAAAAATACTCAAAAATTGATATTTCTTCAATTATGAGGATTAGCTAATCCGTATATTTTTTATTGATCCGTAGATTTATTTTTAAAAAGTCAGACTTCAAGGAGGGGGGGGGGGCATTTGCCCTAATTGCGCCCACTTCCAACCCCCCCCCCCCCCTCCCCTTGTCTCTGCGCCTGACATTTGTTGAGTTTTTTCATTGAGTACAGTCTCCAATAATTGTCGTTGCCAGAGATTTCTATACTGCCATATGAAGGTCCAAAAGGATTGTGCAACATATTGTGGCTCAACATAAGCAGTATGGAGTTGTTGATTCCAAACCGAAGAATGGTAGACTTCCCAAAGCAACGCCGAGAGAAGATCATGTAAGTCTTCAAAGAAGCTTGCAAGATAGATTCAACACTTCTGGAATAGGTGTTAAAGTGAGTTTAAATGAAATTTGCTAATTATTTAAAGTGATCGATTTAGTTTGATTATTTAGTTAATTTAGATTGAGAGATTTGATTGATAGCTTTTAGTTTAATTATTGTTTATAGGTACCAACCAAGGTTAATGAAACACAAATTAGTTTAGTTATTAATTATTGAAATAATACCTATACCTATATAAGAAATGATAATTATTGTAATACACAATAAATAATATTGCTAAGTCAAGAAATGATTAATTAATTAAATAACTATTAGTATGAAGTAAAGTATAATTTTGGAAATATTCTAGAAGTTAGGTTGCAATCTTTAGTTAGCGTAGTTACCAGTTGGTAATTCGTAGTAAGTCGGTATGTAAGTAGTTCTCGACTTGATGGGTAGGTAGGTAGTTTACTGTAGGTTTGAAGTTGCACTAGATTTATGGTGGTTACCGTTTGCTAAAGTGCAGGTACGTAGTTGCAGGCAGAAGTAAGCTCCCCATTGCGTAGGTTGGTAGACGCCGTGGAAGAGCGCTCTAAAACTGCAACATGACTTGTTGAGTTCGAGGAGTAGAAGAGGAAGCTATGCACGCCACCGCTTTATATACTGCGAGTGTAACCTCGTGCACTTGGCACATAGCTCAATGCCAGCCATTTCTATATTCCTAATTAATTATAATATTAGATGAAGTGATAAGGAGAACATAAATATAAAACTATTCTAAAACTAAACATAGATAAATATACTAGGCAACATATACAAATAAAAAATACCTACTATTAGTTTAAACATAAAAAGGGACAAAGAGAACATTCTAGAACATTCAAGAATGGAAGAAAATATTGGAACCTAAGAGTAAACTAGAATTTAATAAAGAGTGTGATTAGTGTCACCACAGTGTCATGTCTGGTGGTACGGTGTCTTGGTCTACTCTTTCGCTTCGACTTCAACAAGTTGGATTGCAATCAATCGTCCCTGAATCGAAGCTTTTAATCTCTGAAAAGAACCAGAAAGCGTTACTTGTGTTTTGTCATGGGCATGTCGTTTGGTCGATTGATCAGTGGTCGAAAGAACATTCTAGTGATGAATAAAAGAAAACTAAATATCTTCGGTTCTAATGGGAGAGTAGCAGTCAAACGTGAAGTAGAGGGGAAAGGTTAACTCTGAACTGCGTCAAGAAAACAGTTAAGTTCGGAGGTGGTAGTGTGATGGTTTGGGGATCATTTCTTTTGCTGGACCTGGTCCCATTGTTCTTCTTCACAGAGGTGTTATTGTAAAAGTATAAAACAGCTCCTTCGTCAACATACTCTCCCCAATCAACAAGCAGCTGACCTTCAACCACAGAGTTTCAAACAGGACAACGTACCCTACTAGTCAGGTAAAAAGGTTAGGACCATATTAGAAAATGAAGAAATTGCTCAAATCATCTGGCCTTCACAGAGCCCTGACTTCAATCAAATTGAAATTGCTTGGATAATGACAAAAGACTGTACTCAAAGAAGAAACACAACAGATGTGGAAGAATGGTGCGCGGAAGATTCCACTGCGGAAAGTTCCACTGAGGAAAGTTCCACTACGGAAAGTTCCACTGGGAAAATTTCACTGAGGAATATTCCACTAAACAAAATCCATTATTTAAGAATCAACCAGGAACTTTTTCTTTGAATTTCACTGGAAAAAAAAGTGGTATTCATCATTTTCTAATATATGTAATACTGTTCCGTCCAAATGGCATTGCATAATATATTTTGATAAACTATTTAAGCTGAGCAGGTGATACAGTTCCAGTAAGTTGATAGGCTTGATAGCTAGGAAACTTTTACTTATTAAATAATCAAATAAATAATTATTTAACTCTGTATCAGTGTCTTTAACCAATTAATAAGGCTATGGAAATTTGAAATATGTATATTTAAAGTTTAAGAAGCTTAATTTTTTGCATTCTGCTTGGATATCAAGACGAAAACGGATTAACATTCCTAAAAAATATATCACATAGCTTACATTGAAAACATAATTTTCATATAAATACTCGAGGCAATTGACTCACGCTTGAAACGGTGAGTATGTTGATTTCAAGACGGAAATTAATATCAAGACTGAGCTGGATTAATCTTTCTACAAGATATTAGCGCACTTTACATGAATAAATTATTTTTTATTGTTGTTACTATATTCAATATGTTTAAATTGTATAATTTGTCCACATCATTAATATATAAACTGATTGTACTCTTTGTGCTCATTGTCTTTTTGTTACAAACTATCGTCTCGTATAACACATATTTTATCTGCCCCTACTTAAAAAATTCGATCTTACATTTAAAGAAAATTAAAATTAACTTAACTAGAATCAGATTTGCAGAACAAGAAAGAGACTGAATAAAATTTCTTTAATAGTTTTTTGTAAGTAGAATTATCTTAATCTCAAGTAGAAGAAGCACAAAGAAAATATACATTAAGAAAATTTAAATAGTGAGATTCACATACATTTTATTAAACCACTTAAAATGGAACAGTGGAATGAATATCACAAAAGCTTGTATAATATGAAGATGATAATTTCTAAAATATTGTTTTAGAAAATAAGCAGTACAATTTATAAATGTATTTATATTCAGTGGAATTTTCCTCAGTGGAATCTTCCGCAGTGGAATTTTCCTCAGTGGAATATTCCTAAGTGGAACTTTCCGCAGTGGAATCTTCCGCAGTGGAACTTTCCTCAGTGGAATTTTCCTAGAACCGGAAGAATTATGGACATTTCAGGAGGATGAATGGAATGTTGATAACTTCTTCATTTTGTGCAAAATTAGTAGAATTTTGTTGCAGAAGGTGTATTGAAGTGATATAGGAAAGACTTATTCACAAATTATTAGGTTAATTGCCAATATCATGGAATATTTCAAAGTTTATGATGGCTACCAATAACTTTTGACCAGAGCTAAATTTATTGTTTGAGGTGAAATATGGAACTATTGATAGAATATTTGTCCAAATGCTTTGAAATTTCATGCGAATAAATGTTACTTTTATATAAAAATACATGCAAAATTTCAATAATGTGTGTTCTGTACTTTTCATGAAATTAAGATTTAGATAACTTGTTCTTGCCTACCCTTATATGTATATATTATATGCTCGCCAATAAATATTAATAAACTTGATACGAGTTTCCATGAAGGCTTAGAAAAAATGTTAAATTATGGCAATTATGAATACATAAATTAATTGTTGAAAAATTAAATATAAACTCAAGTAATTTAAAATTTGTTTGGTAGGTTTTTGTTCTTAAAGGTCCTCTCCAGGCTCCGAGAAAAAAATGAGTTTATTACATAATATTATAAAACTAAGGTCTACGGTCATTATTCCGCCAACCGCATACAATTCGGTTCAGTATATATTTTTTTATTTGCTTTTAAAGTTTTTTAATACTCTGTGAGCAACAATCGAGCGAATCTCCAACCTGACGCTGAGAAAGAAGATTGTACACTCTTTGTTTTGATTTCAAATTTGAATTTTTAAACAAACAATGCATTTTTGGCCTTCTTTTAAGATATTAATTTTTTCTAAAAGTATATAAACGTTTCTATAATAAGTTTATCCAAATTTAAACCTTTAAACGAATAATAAATAGATTTATTAATCCAAATACCTAGTTGACAATCAAAACAAATGGTGTACATTCTTCTTCTTCAGGCTGAAAATTAGAAAGTCGGAAGTAAAGTAGGTTTTGTAGAGTTTGGATTATAAAAATCTTTAAAAGCATATAAAATTAAAAATATGCTATCAAATTTTATGCGGTTTGCAGTAAAATGATAAGGAACATTAGCCTCGTTGATTTAAGCAATAAAATTTTTTGCTTGGAGGGGACCTTTAAATTGTTACCTATTTGCAACACACATAAATTATAATTCCAATTGTGTTTCGTAAGTATATAAGTAAAGTACGAATATCCGAAATTGAATGCATTCATTAATTCAGGGTACAGGTCCTAGCTGTACCCTGCATTAATTATGCTCTTCTATGAAAGTATGCTGCATAATTATAGGTTATTACTTATTATCATTTCTTAATGAATCCCTGTTTGTGATAGAAACGTTTATTGCAACCAAGCTATTTTGTCAAGGTAACAAAACAATCAATGAAATGATATCATCATATCAGTTATTCATATTACGATTAACTGTACCACCCACGTTTTGGACAATTTGACGTTGTAACATATATTTCAACCAGATTGCGTGCACTCGGTAGAGCGCATACCTTCGCCGCCACTCTGACACGTTATCTCCCAAAAATCTAATAAACTGGATAATGACCAATCGTCCCACCAAGTTTCATGTAATATGGTTCAATCCTTTTTGAGTTATTGAGTTATAAATGACCTTGACCTTTGACCATGTCATTCCCAAAATTCTACCACAGGGTTTCTGAGCATATTGACCAATCGTCCCATCAAATTTCAGACAATTTGGTTGAATATTTGAGTTATAGATGGCCTTGACTTGGATCTTCGACCTTTAACCCGATTGCTTCCAATATCTAACAAAATGGTTCCTGTATGTTGACCAATATTCCCACCAAATTTCATGCAATATGGTTAAAAGGTCCCCTCCAAGCAAATTGTTTTATTAATTAAATCAACGAGGTTAATGTTTCTTATCATTTTACTGCAAACCCCATAAAATTTGATAGCATATTTTCAATTTTATATGCTTTTAAAGATTTTTATAATCCAAACTCTACAAAAACTACTTTACTTCAGACTTTATAATTTTTATAAATAAAGAAGAATGTACACCAGTTGTTTTGATTTTCAACTAGGTATTTGATTTAATAAATCTATTTATTATTCGTTTAAAGGTTTAAATTTGGATAAACTTATTATAGAAACGTTTATATACTTTTAGAAACAATTAATATCTTAAAAAAAGGCCAAAAACGCATTGTTTGTTTTAAAATCTAAATTTGAAATCAAAACAAAGAGTGTAGGTACAATCTTCTTTCTCAGCGTCAGGTTAGAGATTCGCTCGATTGTTGCTCACAGAGTGATGAAAAACTTTAAAAGAAAATAATAAAATATATAGGTACTGAACCGAATTGTATGCGGTTTGCGGAGTAATGATCGTAGACCTTAGTTCTATAATATTATGTGATAAACTCATTTTTTCCCCGGAGCCTGGAGAGGACCTTTAATACTTTTTGAGTTATAAATGGCTATTACATTGACCTTTGACCGGGTCGCTCCCACAATTCTTCCAGAAGGTCACTGTACATTGACCAATCGTTTCACCATATTTCAGGCAATTTGGTTGAACACTTTTTCAGTTGTGCGAATAACAAGATGATAAATAAATAAATGCCGGGAAAATATTACCTTTCACAAATATGCGAAGGTGAATAGGTACTCATTGAATTATTGTAATGATTTATGAATCTTTATCCGCGGTATAGCATAACCTGATGTTATGCATCTTTCTTTTGGTGCGTTCCCGTGATGAAGAACTCGAAGGACGTCCCTCAATTCTACGAGAACAAACCGTTCCCGTGATGAAGAACGTTCGTCAAGCTCGTGGAACTCGACGACACGGTAGGTAGTACGTCGAGCTGTCCCTCTTGGCAGCTGTGACGTCACAAACGTAAACAAACAAACGAATAGGGCGGGAGAAACACCTGTTCTTATTTGTAAATTAATAAAATTCATAATTGACATAATATTACATGTTTTGAGATTAATTGATAATTAATTAAACCAACCAAACCAAATTATTGATTGTTATGGTGCGTTCCCGTGATGAAGAACTCGAAGGACGTCCCTCAATTCTACGAGAACAAACCGTTCCCGTGATGAAGAACGTTCGTCAAGTTCGTGGAACTCGACGACACGGTAGGTAGCACGTCGAGCTGTCCCTCTTGGCAGCCGTGACGTCACAAACGTAAACAAACAAACGAATAGGGCGGGAGACACACCTGTTCTTATTTGTAAATTAATAAAATTCATAATTGACATAATATTACATGTTTTGAGATTAATTGATAATTAATTAAACCAACCAAACCAAATTATTGATTGTTAATATCCCTAATTAATTAGTGATATTAATTCCTAAACCACGGAATCGTACACATTGAAGTGGTTGCACGGGAACGCTAACCGAGGGACCGTACTTCGTACCTTGAAGGAACGTTCTTCGAGTTCTTCAACACGGGAACGCACCTTTTTGCGTTCCCGTGCTGAAGAACTCGAAGTTATCCAACAGCTTTAGGTGGTCTTTAGACTCTGGTTTAAAGCCACCAAAATTGTGAAGAAGAAGAACTCGAAGGACTTCCCTCAGTTCTACGAGAACCAGCCGTTCCCGTGACGAAGAACGTTAGTCAAGTTCGTGGAACTCGACGACATGGTACCTAGATACTACGTCGAGCTGTCCCTCTTGGCAGCCGTGACGTCACAAACGTAAACAAACAAACGAATAGGGCGGGAGAAACACCTGTTCTTATTTGTAAATTAATAAAATTGATAGGTAATTGACATAATATTACATGTTTTGAAATTAATTGATAATTAATTAAACGGTTTATACCCACCAAACCAAATTAGTGATTGTTAATATTGCTAATTAATTAGTGATATTTATTCCTAAAGCACGGAATCGTACACATTGAAGTGGTTGCACGGGACCGCTAACCGAGGGACCGTACCTACTTCGTACCTTGAAGGAACGTTCTTCGAGTTCTTCAGCACAGGAAACATAATTGGTGCCGTGACCAGGATTGACCAGGATATGAGGATAACTTCATGAACCATAAGAGTCTTCATTAGTCTGTACCTGTAAAGAAATGGAGGATAAATTAGAAAGACAAATGGAAAATGTGGATATGAAGGATAGTGACAGAGAAACTTTGGATGAATTGGAAGGTAGATGGGAAAACGTCAAGAATTTCTTCAATTACGTAAAGTACGTGAGAAAGCGAAATACGGAACCTACAATTATTCATTTTTTGAAAGAAGTAGACAACTATTTGAAGATACACCTTGAAGAAGGTGAAGGGGTGAAACGAAAAGGTAAAGTGTTAGCAAAGGAAGAGGAAGAAGAGGATAAGAAAGAACGTGAACCTGAAATAGAGCCTACAGATGAAGAGTTTGACATCGGAGATAGAGTATTCAGGGAAACGGTGAAAAATAATGATAAGGACCTTATGAGCATGTTATTGACGAAGTTAGATAACAGGACGGTCCCTAATTTGGAAATTTTTGATGAGGACACGGGAGTGAATTTGGAGCAGTATATTTTGAAGTTTGAAGATTACTGCAGAGATAATTTTAAAGGAGGAAGAGATTTGTGGATAGGCGAACTAGAAAGACACTTGGCAGGGAAAACATTGGAAGGATTCAAATCTGTGCGTCAAATTAGTGAAAACTATGAAACTCTAAAGTACAAGCTGCTCGAATGGTATTTTGAGGAAGAGGAAGTAAGAATAAAGAAGGCAAAGAAGAAGTTCGAAAATGCAAAAATGAGTGCTGGAGAATCTCTAACGTTGTACGGCAATAGGTTATTAAACCTTTTCAAAAGAGCATTCCCAGGCAAAAGGCATGAAGCTAGCGGAACACTGATTGACAAATACAGGAGCCAAGTAAAATAGTATGTCTCATAAACTCACCATTTGTCTCTCCAGCTCTCTCCAAAATTCAACAAATTCTCTCCAAAATGATCAAATTATCATTAATCCTCTCCAAAATAACATTGTAGCATAGGAGAAAAATAGATAAAACTCGCCATTTGCAATTGAAGGGCTCAAAATAACTGTCATAAACTCGCCATTAAAATGGCGAGTTTGGACATGCTTTATTACTTGGTACAGGAGTACCATACCAATATCTGTAAAGAACTTGATCAATTCCCAAATTTTGAGTTACAAACTTGAAAACAGGCAGATAACATGGTTCCAAATTCTAAAGTGTGCACGTGTTTGCGAGTTGGAAACTAAGGATGTCTATGAAGATGGAAAAGATGATGACATAGTAGTAATTAATTTCAGTAAGGATGTAAGACATAAACAGAGTTGGAATGAGGAGGACGAAGAAAGAAGAGAATATAGAGCTTACAAGCCGCCTAGAAGATATGAAGAAGAGTATAGGCCTTTCAGGCACAACTTCGGCCGGAACCAGTATTCTCACAATAGAGAACAAGGAGAAAATAGAGCTCAGAAAGGATCGGAAAATGAAGAAACTTGTACATACTGTAGAAAAAAGGGACATACGGTCAACAACTGCAGGAACAAAGATGGAAGTTGTTACAAATGTGGGAAAATGGGCCACTTTGCAAGGCAATGCAGAGTTCGAAGTGGATACCAAAGAGAATCGCCTAATAGAGGACAACTAGGCGTACAGAATTCACCAAATACTGATACTAGGTCTCCACAAAACTTGAGATTTAACAGTAATATGGGTAGAGGATTTAGCCCTAGAAACAGAGGAAATTATAGGAATTTAAACTGAAGTCCTCTAGTTCCATTGGGGCAAGACTGGAGGAAAATGAAGATATCCCCAAAGAAGAAAAATGTATGAAGGCATACAAAGATGAAGAACAAGAAGTGGAGAAAAGTAAAGAGTGTGAGTTTTTAAACAACAATTTAATAAATTCTTTATCACCTACCAACCTTTTTAAAATATGGCTTGAAATTGATAATAAAAGAGTACTAGCAATGATTGATAGTGGAACAACCTTTTCTTTTATCAAAAGTTCTATCATGAAAGATCTGAAAGCTAAAATAAATAGAGAAAAGATAATAGAAGTAATCGGTTATGGAAATACTAAACTAGAGACTGAAGGTGAAAGCAAGATAGAATTGGTATTTGAGGGATTGAAATTCAGTACTATAATAAACCAATTAAATGATAAAGACTGTAAATATGATTTGATTCTAGGTACCAATTTCTTGAAACAGAATAATGTTATCATAGATTTGGAGAACAGAACTTTAACGTTAGAACATGAGGATAGGGGTAGAGCTGTGATTATGGTAGAGGAAGCAGGTGATATTAAAGTTAAAAGTTTGTCAAACATTCCTATTTATGCTGCTAATGATATCAAAATTGAACCTTTCAGTACACAGTTACTCTCTATATATGTGTCTAATGTAAATCTTGATAAGAATGACTGGTATTTTGAAGGAAAAGAGAAGAGCAACACTAAATTTCACAGTGGAATATTGAACAATGTGGATGGAAAATTTTTATGCGAGAACAATACAAAAGCAACTAGAAAAGTAAAACTAAATGAAAGGATTGGTACTATTTCTATGATGGTTGAAGATGAATCTATGGAAGAAATTAAACAGTGGTTGCTGGAAGAGTTAAAGGAGCAAGTTAACCTGGACAGTTTAGATGAAGAGGCAAAAGAGAAGGTGTACGATGTCTTGATGAGGTCAAACACCGCGCTGAGTACCAATGACAGTGACCTAGGAGAAGCGAGAGCTGTGCCTCACAAAGTGGAGTTGTTTGACCACACTCCAATATGGCAGAAACCGAGACACTTTGCACAGCCAGTTTGTGAGCAGATTGAGAGTCAGTGCGAAGAATTGCTATCAAATGACATCATTGAGTACAGCAATTCAAATTGGTCCTCACCTTGCGTCCCTGTGAAAAAGCCTGATGGTTCTCTAAGACTCTGTATTGATTATAGGAGGTTAAATGCTGCTACAGTGCCAGAAAAATTTCCTATGCCTAATCTAAATCAATGCATATATGGAGCTCACAGAATGAGGTATTTCTCGACATTAGATTTAGTTAAAGGTTACTACCAGGTTAAGCTTGATGAGGCCAGCAAGCATCTGACAGCATTCAGTACTTCGAAGAACCACTATCAATTCAAGAGATTACCTTTTGGAATGAAGAATGCGGGGATAGCCTTCCAAAGAATGATGCAACAGATAATTTCTCCAATCAAGTCATCAAATGTAATAGTCTACATTGATGATATCTTGATTATGTCTGAGAATATGGAAGAGCATCTAAGGTTAGTAGAGAAGGTGCTACATACTCTAGCTACATAGTAGCTAGATACTATACATCATAGTATCCCACTACATATGTTAGGGGGGCCGTGTCCCATAACATAGAACTATTATTTGCTATGGAGTATTTGAAGGGATTGGTTGTTGGGTGGAAGTAGACTATTGTTGGTATGGACTATTGTATTTTGATCTTTTGAACTATCATATAGAAAGAAACCAGGCTGTGAAAGATACAGAAGATAAACTATTACTACTTGATACTCATAAATATTTACATATATACACACATTATATTACAATTAACCTACCCTGGCTTTCCTTTAATTTGCATAAACTGACTATCATTAACATATGAATACTACAACTTACAAGTCACTTTAAACATCAACCTTTACGATCTAGAATACCTGTAAATAGACTAAACATTGAAACAAGTAAATCACACCACGAAAACACTAATCACCCACAAGGCACATGTTAACACTATGAGAGCTAGACCAATACTGACTATGAATGCTTGCCTGTAATCAGTAAGTTAACTTTAAGGGCTAGTGCATGTCTAATTTATACAGTATTGCCTGCTTAGGTTTTAAGGTAACTTAATTATAATTTCCTTTTCAGGTTTTAACATATTACATTATTTACATCAGTATATACATCATAGTATCCCACTACAACATGTTTAAAGGTTACGGTTACCTATTTGATAGTAAACGCTCCCGGACGCTTTAAAAGGCACAAAAGCGTGCCTTTTCCAATATATAACCGTAACCTTCAAAAATGTAAATTACCATTCATCATATGATATAAATAATAATGTACACTGTAAAGGGTGTCATTACATTCTTTCCGACGCTACCGGACGCTTTCAGACGCTTCCGGACGCTTTCGGACGCTTTTCAGGCACACCTGAGATTTTGAATTAATTCCTATGTTACCAATACCATTAATTTAGCTGCGGGAGATTTTGAATTAACCAGTCTGCAGAATATGGGACATTTTTAACATTTTCTGTGCAAACAATCCTTAATTTCCTCCTATATTTACATGTATTTTACTGAGAACAGAAGCTAAAATAGAGGATTTCTTGGAGAACAGTTTACCAGTTCCTGCAGTCTGGTGAATTAATTCCTATGTTACCATTAATTTAGCTGCGAGAGATACTGAATCTGCTGCTGAGAGTCAGAGAGTAGCTCTCTCTCAAATTAAAGTCTCTGCGGGAGAAGAGACGCATTCTGCAGACTGGTCAGAGAGTAGTTCTCTCACAAAATAAAATCTCTGCGGGAGAAGAGACACATTCTGCAGACTGGCTATTCTTCTTCGTAAATTAATAAAATTGATAATTGTCATTAATTGACATAACGTTACATGTTTATAGATTATATGATAATTAATTAAACGGTTTAAACACACCAAACCAAATTAGTGATTATTAATATCCCCAATGAATCAGTTATATTAATTCTTGAACTGCGGAATCGTACATATTGTAGTGTTTGCACAGGAGCGCTAACAGAGGGAACCCAGACTGCAGGAACTGGTAAAGTGTTCTTCAAGAAATTCTCTATTTTGGCTTCTGTTCTGAGGTTCTCAGTAAAATACATGTAAATATAAGAGAAAATTAAGGATTGTTCGCACAGAAAATGTTTAAAATGTCCCATATTCTGCAACTGAGAGGGAACGTAGGTACTAGATACTTCGTACCTCGATGCCAGTCTGTATTTGGTGCACAAAATCCCACTGACTTTTTCAAAAAGCTGAAAAAATCCACCATAAAATTAGAGTAATTTGGCTGATCCACCAACATTTTCCCAATTTATCCACCGAAAATTAATGGTAACATAGGAATAAATAGCTAAAAATTCACCGACTTTGCCAGAATATTATATTCAAAGGACAAAGGGGAAAAAATTCCACCGACATGTCAGTCGAATTTACCACGAAATACAGACTGGCCTTGAACTTGAAGAAACGCACCATATGAACCTTGATATATCCTGGCGTGACGCAAAGAAGTTTAGTAGGCAAACGTCATCACTCATCAGATCAACAGTGTAAAATCAAATTCATGGTATACATACAATTTTGAACTTATTACAAACGGTTAAAAGTTATGAAAAAACATTAGTTATTCTCATTATGTATATGAAAACCATACCATAATTATTCTATAGCCGAAAATGAGAAATTCCTAAATTATATTTTGATATGTTACCGTGATGACGTCACACATTATTTTGTCAGTACATGTTGTGTAAACAATGCTTCCGAATGGGGAACACAAAACACGGTAACACGTACGTCCTATAGCATTCCTATAAGAATGTCAAGTTTTTACCCCATTCCCCTTCAGTGGGTTAAGACTCACGAGTCAAGTCAGTACCATGGCCAATTTACCTGCTAACCCCTTTCATGTACCAGGTAAAATAGTATGTCTGATAAACTCTCTATTTGTCTCTCCAGCTCTCTTCAAAATTCATCAAATTTCTCTCCAAAATAACATTGTAGCATAGGAGAAAATGAGATATTTCTCGCCATTTGCAATTGAAGAGCTCAAAATTACTGTCACAAACTTGCCATTAAAATGGCGAGTTTGGACATGCTTCAATTCCTGGTTCATGTAATGTTATTGGATAATTGGTGTGGTATGAAAAGAATTTCTTCTCAACCGTAGATGGTCAGACCCACTGACCCAGGATTTTTACAGTAAGACTTACTGTAATTATCCAGGGTTTTTACTAACTTTTTTAGTTTTTTACCCAATTACTGACTTACTGAGTAAGTCAGTAATTGGGGGTAAATTTGTGCTTTAGGTCCCCCACAGATTTTCGATATTTTGTCACATTTTATTGGTAAAAGGAGCCATTTTAAGACGTTTTTCACGAATACCATTTGTTGTGCAAATGCTTCGTTTTAGAGATATAGCGCAATTAAGTTTCCGATAGGTTAGGTTCCAGGCCAGTCTGCAGAATATGGGACATTTTTAACATTTTCTGTGCGAACAATCGTTAATTTCCTCATACTCATCGACACCCTCATCATTAATAAGCTCCCAACAAAGATTCGAGTGAGGGGAATATATATTTTCCCCCACTCTAACACACATCATGATTGTTCACATGTTAAAATAATAAAATAAAATTGGAATATCATCTTTATAAATATCAAATTAAAAGTATTAGATTTTTTATTAAGACACCAAGATTTCATGTCAAAAAAATCTAAACGGTGGAAAGCCTTGTGTTTTCTTCAAACTTAATGTTATGGAAGAAGAGAGATGATACTGGTGGTGGAGGACTTCAACAGGCATCTGGGACACATAGGATATCAACAGGAGAATGAGAATGGAAAGGAGATAAATAGATTTATTGAGGAGACGGGACTGCTCCTGATGAATATAGATGAGAAGTGCAATGGAATATACACAAGGGAGCGAGGAGAGAGCAAGAGTGTAATAGACCTGGTGATGGTAAATGAGATGGCATACGGTAAATTGAAGAAAGTGGAAATAGATAGTAACAGAGATGTGATGGATGTATCAGACCACTGCCTGATTGAGGTTGTAATGGATATGGAAAAAGATGGAGGGAAGAAGAACTCAGGGTGGAAGGAGGTAACATACTATAGCACAAAAGAAGAAAAAATGAGAAGATGTATGGAAAGAATGGATGAGGAAATTGAAAGAGGAGAAGCAGTGTCAATGAGAGATGTAAATGAATTAATGGAGAGAGCTGCAGAAGAAGTACTGAAAAATAGGTGCAGGAGGAGGGTGGATGATGAGGGGAGAGAGGAACCACCCTGGATAAGTAATGAGATAAGGAGAGAGATAGCAAATAGAAGAAGACTAAACAAAGCACATAAAAATGGAGGGGAGGCATGGAGAGCATATAGAAAACAAAAGGACAAGGTGAAGAGAATGATTAGTGAAGAAATGAGGAAATATTAAAATAGGATAGCAGAAGAGATAAGAGACATGCAGGGAGGAAGGGACCTGTGGAAAATGGTAAGGAAGCTAAAAGGAGAGAAAATTAATGGAAATAGAAAACTGAAACTGTATACAGAAGAAGGAGTGGAACTAGAAGAGAAATATGAAGAGGAAATAAAGCAATTTTGGGAAGGAATTTATAAGATGCATGATAATAGGATGGAGGATGTGTGGAATGTGTAAATGTAGATAGAATGTGAAGAAACACTCAGGAGAGCTAGGGAGAGGGAAGCTAATCCAGAGGAGATGTGGCTACCCAGACTGACAAACCCGTACTGGAATGTGAAAGTAATGAAGATGATGATAGAAAGGGAAGATGTGAGGAAGGCATTGGGAAACATAAAGAACAGGAAGGCTGGAGGATGCGATGGTCTGAAGCCTGAGATAGATGTACAAGGTACTGCAGGAGAGTGAAATATGTGTGGATGCATTGAGAAGAGGACTGAAAGGAGTGATAGGTGAAGGAGGAGGAGAGCCGGAAGGGTGGAAAGAGTCAAAGACAGTGATGATACCAAAGGTGAGGAGGCCAAAAGTGTCAGAGCTAAGACCCATAGGTCTGACAGATGTGTCATACAAGCTGTTGATGAGGATAGTGAAGGAGAAGGTGGAGGAGAGCGGAATGAGATGCGAGGATCAAGCAGGATTCACGAAAGGGGGAGAGATTCTCGACAAGTTGGTGATCCTTCAGGAATGTGTGAGGCGGACGTATAGCAGAGGAGATGAATTGGTGGTGGTTGCGGTAGACTTTAAGAAGACATACGACTCGGTGAGAAGGTGATTGAGGTGTTGAAGGAGTTCAAGGTGCCAGCAAATGTATTGGATCTTGTGAAGATGATATATTGTGGTGACCGTACGAGAATAGTGGTGTGAGAGTGAGGTGGTGATAGATGTGGAGAGCAGAATAAGTCGAGGCTGCACAGTGTCGCCACTGCTGTTCGAACTCCTTACATATAGATTATTGAGGAAATCAGGAGAAGAGCAGGAGGCATACAGATGTGTGGAAGGAAGATAAATAGCCTGTTCTTTGCAGATGATGGTTTGTTGTTGGCTGGAGGAGTGGGAGAAGCAAGAGAATTGATAAGAATCATGAAGGAGGCGGCAGGCAAGTTTGGGCTGGAGGTGAATTCTGGAAAGAGCCAATGTTTGAACTTTGATGTATAATGTTAGAGATGGAGTTGATGAGATAGAGGGAATTCAAGTGGTGAAGGAGATGAAGTATTTGGGGATGATGGTGGGAGACAGATGTGGATTGTATGAGGGACAGCGGAGGAAGATGATAGAGCAGGCAAGAAGGTTGAGCAGCATGACTTACTCAGTAATTGAAAAGAGCTGCCACAAAGTGAAGATGGGCAAGACTTACTGGAAGTCAGTGGTGCTGCCCAGTTTCTTGTTTGGAATGGAGGTGGTGAATTTGAGGGAGGAGGACATAGAGAAGCAGCAGAGACGAGAGAATAGGGTCATGAGATAGATATTGGGTGCACCTAGATATGCAACCATTGCTGGAATGAGAGGTGAAATAGGGATAGGAACAATGAAGAGTAGAGTGGTGTGAGGGATGCTACAGTACTTAAGGAGGAAGATGCAGGGAGGAAGTGAATTGGTGAATAGGATGATTTGAGAGATGAGAGTGAGTCAAGCAGGATGGTGGATTAAAACAGAAAAATACCTGGAGTGGGTACATATTGAGGTGATGACAATGAGCGGAGGAGAATTGAAAAGAAGAGTCGCAGAGAGAGTGGAGATGGAGGAGAGGAGCATGCTGTGGCTATACCGAAGATGTAAGACTGAGATGAGCGAGGAGGATTATGAGGGTGTAGAGGGTTTGAGATTGTGGTTCAGTGCGAGGACAAACTGTCTGTGGCTGGGAGACAGGAGGTGAGGATGTGTGGAGGAGGAGAGGTGGAGGACCTGAAGCATTTTCTGGTGGGGTGTGAGGCTTTGGAGGTGGAGAGATTGGAGGCAGTTGAGCTGCAGAGACCAAGGGTGGAGAGAGAGGAGGAAGTCATGGAGGTGTTTTTGTTCAAGGAGGAGGGGAGGCAGAAGAAGATCACTGTTTTGGTGAGCATGTGGAGGAGGAGACCAAGAATCTCCGGCATGCACGCTGTTGGGATGCGGCGGGAAATTTCCCGCTCAAATCGGAGAACACCTACCCTGTCCTCCGCAAGGAGGACCCAATTTCGTCGTTTTTTCGGCGCGTCGCCCCGTGAGTCTCCCGGTCACGTGGGTGAGGGCTCTGCTGCTTCTCTCCGGAGATGTGGAGAGCAATCCGGGACCTTCGTGGATGTGCGAGGTTTGCAAACACAAAATCACAAACAGACAACATTCAATACTGTGCAACTCACACACTCCACACTGGGTACACCTTAAAAAGTGTACAAACATAAAAGTTGCACAGTACACAAACACCTGGACATGTTCACTTCACAACAACACACACACCCCAGACCCCAACAACAACAACAACAGCTTACCCAACCAAAACCCCACCCCACAACCACCTTCAAATCCATCGCAACCAAATCCAATCCCACCACAACAAAATCCAGCCCCTCCACCAAATACACCACCACAACCAAACACACCACCACCACAACGATCTCCAAACCCCAAGCACCTGAACATACTTCAAATAAATATTAACGGCATACTTAGAAAACACACAGAACTGGAACATACCATCACACAACATAATATTGATATCATCACAATACAAGAAACAAAGCTCGCCCCTCACCACAAAACCCCCAAAATCACAAACTACACACCCATCAGAACAGACAGAACACACAAACCAGGTGGTGGACTCCTCACATACATACATAACTCCATCACCTTCACACACCAGAAAACACCACCCCACTTAAACACACAGAAAACAGAATTACAAACAATCAAAATACACCTAACCAAATCCAAACACGTTCACATTGCTAACATATACATACCCCCACGCGACACAACAGACATAAACCATCTAACCGAAGACACTGACATAACAAACTGTTTCATCCACCTCATCACACTAACAAATGCAATAATTACAGGAGACATCAATGCACATTCAACACTCTGGCACTCACACACAGAAGACCACAGAGGCGCACTCGTCTCCGACCTAATAGATAATTCTAATCACATCATTCTGAACACAAACACTCCCACAAGAGTCCCAAATAACCCAAACCAACAACAAACATCCCCCGACATCACATCAGCCTCTGACACAATACACAGACACATAACATGGAACACGATACACACACTCTCATCAGACCACCTTCCCATCAAAATCACATACAAGACCAAAACAAAATACAAACTACAACAAAACAGACGTACATACACAAACTACCACAAAGCAGACTGGGAACAATTCACACAAGACATAGAAAACACCCTACAAGACACAGAAATACCTACAAATATACACACCGCAAACAAAATACTCATAAACGCCATACTACACTCAGACAAAAGAAACATCCCCAAAGGCAAAATACGCAACAACCTAAAACTACTACCAGAACACATTAGGGACAACATAGAACACAGAAACAACACACGCACACTAAATCCCACTGATCCCCAATTAACCGAACTAAATAAAAACATCGACACACAAATACAAAAACACAAAGAATCATTATGGAAGGAACACCTAGATGATCAGTGGGACCACAAAACCAACACACACACACTTTTGAAAACAATAGCTGGACTCAACAACAAAAAACCCCCACAAACACAAAACAACACCATCTCATTCCAAAACAAGATAGCCACAAACAACAAACAAAAAGCAGAATTCTTCAATAAACAATTTGCAAACATCATAAAACACAAAACAAACCCAGAAAATAGGAAAATAGACAAACACACCAAGAAACTAACAATAACACTAATTGACATCACTCGTACACAAACAATAGACGCCATCAAACAATCCAAAAACAACAACTCCACAGGCCCAGACAATATCAACATCAAACACCTAAAACATCTAGGCACACTGGCCATCACATACCTCACAAACATCTACAACATCGCACTCAACACAAACAACATACCACACACATGGAAACTAGCGAAAATAATCCCCATACCAAAACCCAACAAAGACACAAACTTAGGTACATCTTACAGACCCATTTCACTACTTTCACCCATAGCAAAAACACTAGAAAAAATACTCCTAAACACATACATCACACCAAACATCACTCATCACAGTCATCAACACGGCTTCAAAGCCAAACACTCCACCACCACAGCACTCCACATCATAAACAACACCATCACACAGGGCTTTAACATGAAACAACCTCCACAAAGAACCGTGTCGGTGGCCTTGGACATGTCTAAGGCCTTCGACACGGTCAACATACACAAACTCATTCACAAAATACATAACACAAACATCCCACCAACAGTCACTAAGTACATAGCAAATTACATTAAAGGACGCAACAGTTACACACAATTCAACAACACAAACTCCAAACATAGACACATGAAGACAGGAGTACCACAAGGAGGCGTCCTATCACCAACACTTTTCAACATATACACATCCGACAAACCAACACCACCACCCACAGTACAACTCATCACATACGCAGACGATATCACTATACTCTCATCACACACAAATTTCCACACAGCACAAACACAAATACAACCCTACCTACACCAAATACACAACTGGACACAAGACAATCAACTTACACTGAATGCCACAAAAACAATGACCACACTGTTCACACCAGATCCAGCAGAATATAGCAAAACACTAACACTACAAATTCAAGACACAATACTCCCCACTACACGAAATCCCAAAATTCTAGGAGTCACTTTCGATCCAAAGCTCACATACTCACAACACATACAAAACACTACACAAAAAGCCAAACATTATTAAAGCACTTACATCTACACACTGGGGCAAATCCAAAGAAACACTACTACACACATACAAAACAATCACACGCCCTATATTAGAATACAACAACACAGTTTGGTCCCCCATAACATCAAACACAAACATTAACAAACTACAGACAATACAAAACACTGCACTCAGGACCGCTACTGGCTGTACACAAGACACCAACATACAACATCTAGCGTCGGACCGGGTGGCTTTGCGCATTTTCCGCATACTTTGATTTTACGAAAAAACTAAAGAAGTCAGCAATCTGATTTTTTGTGTGCGAATAGATGAAGGATAGACCTAGGTGCTCACCAAGTTTCAACTCTTTAAGTTCAATAGAAAAAAAGTTATCATCGAAAAACTGTGCGCAAAGATCGTGGGGATAAACCGGGTGAATTTTGCGCAATTACCGGGTGTACTTGCGCACCGCGCAAATACACCCAATGTGAAACTGCGCAGTGCGCAAGTTCATCATATGTATAAACTGTGCATAGAAAATCTAACCCCGATATGCTATGCAACTGCCGTGAATCTGCCCCAATCTTCTATGCAACTGCCCCAATCTGCTGTGCAATTGCAGTGAGGATGCTGTGGAATTGCCGTGAATCTGCTGTGGAATTGCCGTGAATCTGCTGTGGAATTGCCGTGAATCTGCTGTGGAATTGCCGTGAGTCTGCTGTGGAATTGCTGTGAGGCTGCTGTGGAATTTCCGTGAGGCTGCTGTGGAATTGCCGTGAGTCTGCTGTGGAATTGCCGTGAGTCTGCTGTGGAATTGCCGTGAGGCTGCTGTGGAATTGCCGTGAGTCTGCTGTGGAATTGCCGTGAGTCTGCTGTGGAATTGCCGTGAGTCTGCTGTGGAATTGCCGTGAGTCTGCTGTGTAATTAACGTGAGGCTGCTGTGTAATTAACGTGAGGCTGCTGTGTAATTAACGTGAGGCTGCTGTGTAATTGCCGTAAGGCTGCTGTGCAATTGCCGTAAGGCTGCTGTGCAATTGCCGTAAGGCTGCTGTGCAATTGCCGTGAGTCTGCTGTGGAATTGCCGTGAGGCTACAGTTGAATTGCCGTGAGTCTGCTGTGGAATTGCCGTGAGTCTGCTGTGGAATTGCCGTGAGTCTGCTGTGGAATTGCCGTGAGTCTGCTGTGCAATTGCCGAGAGTCTGCTGTGCAATTGCCGAGAGTCTGCTGTGCAATTGCCGAGAGTCTGCTGTGGAATTGCCGAGAGTCTGCTGTGGAATTGCCGTGGGGCTGCTGTGGAATTGCCGTGAGGCTGCTGTGGAATTGCCGTGAATCTGCTGTGCAATTGCCGTGAATCTGCTGTGCAATTGCCGTGAGGCTACAGTGGAATTGCCGTGAGGCTACAGTGGAATTGCCGTGAGTCTGCTGTGCAATTGTCCTGAGTCTGCTGTGCAATTGCCGTGAGTCTGCTGTGCAATTGCCGTGAGTCTGCTGTGCAATTGCCGTGAGGCTGCTGTGCAATTGCCGTGAGTCTGCTGTGCAATTGCCGTGAATCTGCTGTGCAATTGCCGTGAGGCTACAGTGGAATTGCCGTGAGGCTACAGTTGAATTGCCGTGAGTCTGCTGTGGAATTGCCGTGAGTCTGCTGTGGAATTGCCGTGAGTCTGCTGTGCAATTGCCGTGAGTCTGCTGTGCAATTGCCGAGAGTCTGCTGTGCAATTGCCGAGAGTCTGCTGTGCAATTGCCGAGAGTCTGCTGTGCAATTGCCGAGAGTCTGCTGTGGAATTGCCGTGGGGCTGCTGTGGAATTGCCGTGAGGCTGCTGTGGAATTGCCATGAGGCTGCTGTGGAATTGCCATGAGGCTGCTGTGCAATTGCCGTGAGGCTGCTGTGCAATTGCCGTGGAATTGCTGCTGCGCAATTGCCGTGGAATTGCCGCGAGGCTGCTGTGCAATTGCCGTGAGTCTGCTGTGCAATTGCCGTGAGTCTGCTGTGCAATTGTCCTGAGTCTGCTGTGCAATTGCCGTGAGTCTGCTGTGCAATTGCCGTGAGTCTGCTGTGCAATTGCCGTGAGGCTGCTGTGCAATTGCCGTGAGTCTGCTGTGCAATTGCCGTGAATCTGCTGTGCAATTGCCGTGAGGCTACAGTGGAATTGCCGTGAGGCTACAGTGGAATTGCCGTGAGTCTGCTGTGGAATTGCCGTGAGTCTGCTGTGGAATTGCCGTGAGTCTGCTGTGGAATTGCCGTGAGTCTGCTGTGTAATTGACGTGAGTCTGCTGTGTAATTGACGTGAGTCTGCTGTGTAATTGACGTGAGTCTGCTGTGTAATTGACGTGAGTCTGCTGTGTAATTGACGTGAGTCTGCTGTGTAATTGACGTGAGTCTGCTGTGTAATTGACGCGAGTCTGATGTGGAATTGCCGTGAGTCTGCTGTGTAATTGACGTGAGTCTGCTGTGGAATTGCCGTGAGTCTGCTGTGGAATTGCCGTGAGTCTGCTGTGGAATTGCCGTGAGTCTGCTGTGGAATTGCCGTGAGACTTCAGTGGAATTGCCGTGAGACTGCTGTGCAATTGCCGTGAGGGCGAGGCTGCTGTGGAATTGCCGTGAAGGCGAGGCTGCTGTGGAATTGTCGTGAGGACGAGGCTGCTGTGGAATTGTCGTGAGGGCGAGGCTGCTGTGCAATTGCCGTGAGGGCGAGGCTGCTGTGCAATTGCCGTGAGGGCGAGGCTGCTGTGCAATTGCCGTGAGGGCGAGGCTGCTGTGCAATTGCCGTGAGGGCGAGGCTGCTGTGCAATTGCCGTGAGGACGAGGCTGCAGTGCAATTGCCGTGAGGGCGAGGCTGCAGTGCAATTGCCGTGAGGGCGAGGCTGCAGTACAATTGCCGTGAGGGCGAGGCTGCTGTGCAACTGCCGTGAGGCTGCTGTGTAACTGCCGTGAGGCTGCTGTGGAACGGCCGTGATATAGGAGTATTGGGGATGAATATCACAGGTTTATTAATGAATAAGAGCTCTTTAACTTTATTAATAAATGTGCGCAAGTCCACCCGTGAATTAAAATATTCCCAGGGTGATCTTGCGCATCTAGTATATTGGTTATATCTCAATAATTTATAATTATTATTAAAATCATCTTACATGACGTTAATCTGCAGTAAATTATGCGTATCCAACGTAAATTGCAATCAAATTGGAGCATAATTATAAACACTACAGCATAGTTCGCGGAGATTCGATTCTAGTCCAAAATAATTATTTTGCCATAAAAAACATAGGTCTCTGTTTGAACACTTAGTATCTATACCTAATCTCTTACGATTTTCGTGAAATATATGCACTAGGGGGTTTAAGAGCTGCTCTTTCCAATGGTGTTGTCAGATTTGAAATATTTTCACGCATTCACCGTCAATTACCGATGCGCAACTTCACCCGGAATGTTGAAGTGCGCAAAGCCACCCGGTCCGACGCTACACGACGAAACACAAACACTACCACTCACCGAACACCTCAAACTACATGCATCTCAATATAGACAAAAGACACTAGATCCAGAACACCCCCTCCACCACCTAACCCAACTACCCACAACCCAAAGACACAAGAAACAAACCATACATGACAACAATAACAACTACACAATAAACATAGACACCACCCCAGAAACAACAACCTCAGATACCATCAAACAAAACATGAAAACCATCCATACACAAATAGTAAGCACATATCTCACATCAAAAACCCAAAACAAAATACTACAAGACCAAGCACCTGAAATAAACACAAATGAAACCACACTACCCCGACACACACGCAGACAACTTGCACAACTTAGAACAAATTAATCCCCACTACTACACAGCTACCTACACAAAATATCACCTGACACACACACATCACCAAACTGTCCACTCTGCAAAACACACACACACAACACCATACACCTCTTTAACTGCCCCAATCTCCCAACCTCTCTCACTCCTTTGGAGCTCTGGACTGACCCTGTGGGGGTGGCGCCCCTGATCGCCGAGTGGGGGGTCCTCCTGGGATTGTAGGTGGGAGGAGAAATACCCCAAACACCACACCACATACAAAACCTCACACCTCCACCCTGGCCCTGGGCTTGGTTGCCCGCAGCATCGCTGGGGTGGGCGGTACCCCTCCCTACTGGCGGGGTGGCTCGGCGCGGGTTGGCGGGCCGTGGGAGCGGTGGGAACGGACCCCACTCCCTGTGTCGGGAGTGGGGAAGGGTCGACATCATCATCAGGAGAGCGAGAATGGAGGGAGCAAGAATGGAGAGAGCAGGATTGGATAAGGCAGAGTAGGATGATAAGCTGGAGCCGCAGAAAAGGCGAATCCGACCACAACTGATGATGATGATAATGTTATTCCTACCAAAAACTTGATTATAATCTTATTCCTACCAAAAACTTGATTGTGCTATATCTCGAAAACGAAGCATTTGAACAACAAATGGTGTTCTTGAAAAAAGTCTTAAAATGGCTCCTTTAACATCTATTAAGTGTCAAAATATCCTAAATCATTGGGGGACCTAAAGCACAAATTTACCTAACTGGGAATTGGGCACAGCAATTAACATGGGAACATAGCAATTAAATAGGACCTAGATACAGGATTAATCCTCAAATTCTGTCACACTTTTCACACTGGGGGCCAGGTTATAATTTATCTCCAACTTGCCATTTTAATGGGATTGTGACAGTTGTTCTGACTTCTGAGCCCTTGAGCTTCCCTTCAATTGCAAATGGAGAGAAATATTTTTTTTTAATTTGGAGAATCCAGGAGAGAATTGAGAATAATTTAATCATTTAAGAGTGAAATTTCAAATTTGGTTATTTTTATTTTTTGGAGAGTTGGTCAGCTGGAGAAACAAAAAGAGTTTTTGAACCATACTATTTTACTTGTAGGCTGTAGGTAATGGGGGTTATTTAATGAGTGAGATTCTTTGGGAACTTAGGAGCCATGTTTCAAAGTATGCCAGACTGCAGAATATGGAACATTTTTTCAAGACTCAGTGACAAATCTGAGCCCAATTATAGAAATTTAATATCTCTGTGGCTGTGAGAGATCTTGAAATAATTATGTAACCATTAATTTATCTGCAGTAGATTTTGAATCAATTCCTATGTAACCATTAATTTAGCTGTGGCCGCCGCTGCTACGGGAAATTTTGAATCTGCTACTGAATGTACTCAGAGTCAGAGAGAGAGTAACTGTCTCTCAAATTAAAATCTTTGCTGGAAATGAGACACATTGCTGTGTCATTACACAGAGTGGAAAGTATGGACAAAGTCGCCAGTATACTGGTGACTTTCCAGTCTGCTGTCTGCAAAGCGCGTCCATGATGCCAAAGATCTTTGGAGATATATTTTGAGGGAAAATATATATTTGCAAGATCTTCTAGACACTTTATTAATTAATTCCTATGTTTACATGTATTTATTCATTTTATTGGAGACATTTTGCAGAATTTTGGTCATTTTGTGTTTGGAGACCAAGTAAAATAGTATGGCTCATAAACTCTCCATTTGTCTCTCTGAAAGAAACTAAATTTCTCTCCAAAATGAAAAACTATCATAAACTCTCCAAAATAACATTGTAGTATTGGAGAAAATTAGATATTTCTTGCCATTTGCAATGGAAGGGCTCAAAAAAACTGTCACAAACTCACCAATCGCCCTTAAAATTATAATAAAGTGGCGAGTTTGGACATGCTTTATTACCTGGTTTGGAGACAGATTTGAAAGACTTTAGAGACAAATTGTCATTAAAAAAAATCTTGGGAGACAGATTTGCCAAACTTTGCAGACTAGGCTTGGCGACTTTTGAGGGTTGAAATAAGCCAGTCTGCGGAAACTGGTAAAGTTTTTGTAGAGAGATCTCTTATTCTCTCTTTTTGTAGCAAAATTAATGTAAATACAGGGATTAATTCAGAAGTGTTTGTTGCAAAATTAATGTAAATGTAGGAATTAATTCAAAATTGTTCAGAGGGAATATCCCAAATATCTCCCATATTCAGCAGACTGGGAAATAAGTTGTAAAAACTAATGACTATAAATGACAAGTAAATTACTCATAATATAGTCTCAAGTGATACACATCAGTGATGATCATACGATAAGAATACAACATGAAGCATAAGAAGGTTTTCAAGTGTAAAATTTTCACTAGAAAGTGGAGGAGTAGATGAGTAGTAAGTAAATTACTAAGATATTATTATGGGATTAAAGAGAAGATGGGAGGGTGGGATTTGCTCTAATAATGAAGTTGTTATTCTTTAGAGCAAGTTCGGATTGTCTGAGACTGAACTGGTTGATAAAGGTATGTTGTGGATGAAACAACTTGTAATTTGGGTAAGGAGACATCGGAACATTTTGATTAGTTGTGACTTGTGAGGATCTAAGAGACTTGAGATTGAAAAATGGGGTGAAGAGTGAAGAACAGGTTGTATTTTCAGAGAGGAGAAATCAGATGAAGGCCAACTTATTTTAGAGGAGGTGTGGAAGGTTGATCTTAAAGCAGTCACCAACTTTCATTGTAGGTAATGATCAATCTCATTCAAATAAATCAATTTCAGTATTAAAATAATTTCTTTTCAGTGAAGTAGTATAACTATAACTGTAGTCATGGTTCATTCAAACATGAAGAGTTCAATTGTTAGTAATTTCCCTCCTGCTCATCATACTGAGGCTAAGCCATCTTGTATTTTTTGTGGTAATGATGACCCTGCAGTGAATTACTCTATTCCATCATTCCCTGGTGAATTGAGATGGAGTGGAGTTACTCTGATTTCATTCTTGAGCAAGGTTTGTTGAAATATAATGACATTTTTTTCAAACTAATGTAACTATTATTTAAGTCATTGTCTCAATCTTGAAATATGATTCAGTTAGTCCATCATAAATTAGATTGTTCAATTTCTCAACCAGAAAATTCTTTTGTAGCATACAGCAAGTTGATTAGGTGCACTTTGTAGTAGAATAAATATTAGCTACCTACAGAAGAAAATTAATCAATAAAACTTGTCTTCAGGACAAAATTCAAACCTCTCATAATATTAACATTACATGTAACAAGTTCCTACCCATTCTTAAAAAAGTTAGGTACAATTGGGCTCTGCTCTATTTAACTATTTGAAACATCTAGATTCTAGAAAATTAATTAAATGTTGTGACAAATATTTATTGAAACAATCTCTATCTACTTAATTATGCAATTATATGTCTGTTACTCTATCATAATCATTTATATTTAATAAGCTTGAAAGTATTTACAAGTTGTCAATATTCCAGATATTGAAAAACTCCATCTCTAGAAACTTCACTCCTGCCGACACATTGTGCATAAATTGCTTTCACTGTTTGGAGCAATTAGATGACCTTCATGTCAAGGCTGAACAATTGCAAGATATTCTGACCAAAAGGTAACTGCTATTCTATTGGAGAGTAATATTTCAATTTATCTTTAATTACAATAATAATTCTTTTCCTTTTTTCCTAGGTTCAAGGAGAGAGAAAACATTAATAATTTTTCAATGTCTTCAGTAATCCAATCAAAAGTGAAAGAGCTCAAGAAAAAGAACACAAGTGCTAAGATTGGTAACTTGAACTAATGTCATTTACTATAGCTACTAAATCCTAATGAGTTTGACTATCAGAATGTATAGGAAGGTTTGACTGTGTTTAAAAGACTAAGGTACTTTATTTCTTACAAGTTATTTATATATATATCAAACTGATGTGTACCAAATTCCAAGTAAAAATATGGAACATACAAGGAGAAATAAGTATATAAGACATTGGCAACTGAGAGAGCAGAGCTGTGATTGGGTGGAGTGTGACATAATCACAGTTCGTACATGTGTGTGTAGCTACTCATGAAAACCTGGACTGTAGTGTGCTTAACTGTATTTCTATGTTGCCACACATCACCACATAACGATTAATTTACCTGATTTACGCTCATACATAAAATTTTTAAATACAAAAATATATTTAGTATTTATGTAGGAACAAAGTCAAGAAAGTTTGAAAAATTTATAGGAATGACGTGAAAGATATAAAGTAATTTAAAAATGATGTGCTTAGAAAACACATGTCAAACTCATTAGGGTTAATGCTGTTCTTGTTGTTACTTTCCTTATTGACTGCTTCCTTGATATCTTGTATTCAATTTCTTTTTGATATAGTAATTATGGGATATGACTTTCATTTTATATTTAGACATTCTTCACTGTAGCCCCTAAATTTTTTACTGTATATGTAGCATTACTTAATCATTGATTATTTTCAGGTTCTCTGCCAGGTCTCACAGTGGCGATTTTATCTGAGCCAATAGTGAAGAAACGCTCCTATAGCAAAGATCATGAGGAATTCATGAAATCTTATAAATATCTCAAAACTAATAAATGTGGACCTAGCAAAGCTGAGAGCATTATCAAAACTGGTGAATTGAAGAATGATAACTTGGAAATCAATGAAAACTTTGTGAAGCTATCCACTAAGTGTAAAGTTCGTGATTTAGATAAATCATTCTTGAAATTCAAAACCAATTCTCTATCTCAAATTAATAACCAATCTGATGTTAACCTCAAACACAGTTTGTCGAAAGATTATTCCAAGTTGAGATTACCACACAATTTATCTGTTGGCAATTTTCATAAAAGTCCTAAAGAAAATTCTACCTATTACGGTAGATCTGATATCAAAAAGAATGAAGGTGAACTATCAGCTAACCTACCGAGTCAGCTTCAAAATATCCAACATACAGCAGGTAGGTAATGATCTTCTTCTCCAAAAAATAGAAATACTTTATAGCTAATTCTGAATTTAATGTAGCTAGCTAACTGTAGTTTTAGAATAATCATTCAATTAAGATTAGCTACATTCTTGCTAAAAATATTTGGGTAACTCTAATTTTCTCAATCAAAATTCGGATTGGAAGTGTGTTAACTATCTATTTTAGATACTATTTTTATAATGTAATCATAATTGTTAAGTAATTTAGAGGTTTAGCTAACTCTATTGTAAAAAAAATGTCCTAGCTATATTTATCTCACTACTACCTAGTGACATGTTATTTATAGATTATTTGCAGAATAGCTAGTTTTTGATCCTTCAATTTAAATAGTGGTTAATTTTCATATAGATACTTTTTGTTCGTCACTACTAACTAACCATTATTGTATTTATTTGTGAAGTAACACGCTAGGCAGTTATGAACCTTGAGTAGTTGTCTAAAGTTTAATAATGTTGTTGTCAGATGTGTCGAGTGTATCCAATGCCCAGCACCTTCTCCTCAACAACTCCTTTGCCAACACTCTCCTCAACAGTTTCCTCTCCACCTCCCTGTGGATGGAGAAGGTGGAGGGGGAGAGGGAGGTGATCAGCGACAAAGAAAATGACGAGGAGAAGAATAGCGACTCGGAGGGAGTTGTGTCTGTAAGTTGCTACACAATGTCGTAAAGATATTTTATGGCTCACATACTATTTCACAGTTACTGTTTCCACAGTTTGATCAGATAGGAACTGTTTATAATAGGGAATTGATTATATTATTATCAGCTATAACATTCTATTATTGCTATGTTTCTCAGTTAATCATTTTGATGAGACGAGAAGAGTGAATTTTGAATGTTATTTCGATGTTGATTAATTTGTTTTAATGGCTGCAGGCTTCAGAAGATGTTACTTCAGAGTCCCTGTCCATGCCTGTGGTGCATGACAAGATGATGCGTCAGGAACTGAAGAATACAGGCCAGAGTTACATGAACACCAAAGGGAAGATGGTAGAGGCGAAACGTGTGTCTCCTCAAGATTGCTCTAAGTGAGTAGCTACCAACCTAAGATTGAGTGATTTTGCTCTTAAGTGAGTACCTGTTCTATTGAGTGAAAGGAGTCACTATATCACTCGGAAATATTTACCATGAGACAGGTAGATATTGGACAAGAAAAGACTTAATTTAAATGATTAAAGGCAAAATAATTTGTTGAAATTACAAGAAGTAGCTATTTTATAATATTTAGAAACTGCATTGAATTCATTTCAAAGCCCATAATTTTCTATTAAAACAAAAGCAGTTCCTTACTTTTTTTCAGTAGAAATATAGTCACTGGTGACGGATTTAATGCTAGGAACTCCTGTACTGATAAAGATAACTTCCGTCACTTTGATATACATTTCTAATCTCTTTTCTGCGGGACTAATATTTCTTTCAGAGATGGTAATTATGCATTAAATTTGAAGGAAATCCTTAAGCCAAGTGAGTGTTTTATTGGAAACAAGTTTCTACTTCAAGTTAATTGTCAAAAATTTCAAAGCAAGTCATTCATTTCGTGTATTACAAATATCTTTAGTAAAGATAGCTCTAAAATACTTGCTACTCTTTTAATTTGTTTTTATTTTTAGTTATTTGGTTCAATAACTTGAGAACACGTAATTTGATAACCTTCTGTGATGGATATTCTGCTCATGTATCAACTTTGTTAGTAACTATTCAATGATGGTATTAAATACCAATTTCGTGACCAACTTGATACACATTTTTTCATTTTCTCCACTCTCTCTCTCCCTAGGTGCCACATGCACTGAGTATATTTCTCTACTATGTAGCTACTCTCTCTCTCTCCCTAGGTGCCCCATGCACTGTAACTCCAAGCTAAGTGATGCAGAAAGGCAGAGTGTGTTTGGTGAGTTCTGGGGACTGGCAGACTATGACAAGCAGAGGGAGTACCTTGCTGCTCATATGGTCAGGTGAGAACTCTTACTATCTATTCTCATTAAACTCACCATCATTGACTTCAAATATCTTTAGTCAGGGTTATTTCTGATTTATTGAACGGCTGTTTCTACATCTTTGATTAAAAAAGAATAAATAACATGTATGACTAATTTTAAATTGTAGCTATTCAAGATCATGGATAGCTACAATTTAAAATAAGAAGTAATTAATTTTCATATTCGATCAGAAATGTGTGACCGTTCATTAACTCTGAACTTAGGTACCAATTTCATTGATGGCAGTTTGTGTCTTTTCTCGGATTTTCATTTCTTGTTTATATGCAAAAAATGAAAATCAGAGACAAGATACAAATGGTTTTATTATTTTCTTCGCAACATTTACATTAATGTATTTAATAGCTATTTCATATTGTTCTTAATATCAAGATATTGATTATTGTGTCAATTGTGAGAAGGAATTCACTGCAAAAATAACTCTATCGTCAGTAAAATTTGTGTGCTCAAATTGACTGTAGATTCTTTTTCATAATTTTTCACCAAGTAAATGTTTCCTTCGAAGTAATAAACATGAAACAATTTTTTTATTCTATGAGTGGTCTGCAGATAGGTAGCTCTTATTTCTTCCCAATGAATTTAACTAAATAGCTAATAGTTTCTCTTTTTTAATGCTTCAGGAAAGAGAAACTTGGGCCAAGTGGATTGACACGAACGGTGGTGCTTTATTACCTGACCCACAGGAGGAAAATACAGGTGAGTGCTTCATTACCTGACCAACAAGATTAAAATACAGGTGAGTGCTTTATTACCTGACCAACAAGATTAAAATACAGGTGAGTGCTTTACTACCTGACTCATAAGAGGAAAATACAGGTGAGTGCTTTATTACTTGACCAACAAGATTAAAATACAGGTGAGTGCTTTATTACCTGACCAACAAGATTAAAATACAGGTGAGTGCTTTACTACCTGACTCATAAGAGGAAAATACAGGTGAGTGCTTTATTACTTGACCAACAAGATTAAAATACAGGTGAGTGCTTTATTACCTGACCAACAAGATTAAAATACAGGTGAGTGCTTTATTACCTGACCCACAAGAGGAAAATACAGGTGAGTGCTTTACTACCTGACCCATAAGAGGAAAATACAGGTGAGTGCTTTACTACCTGACCAACAAGATTAAAATACAGGTGAGTGCTTTATTACCTGACCCACAAGAGGAAAATACAGGTGAGTGCTTTATTACCTGACCCATAAGAGGAAAATACAGGTGAGTGGCTTATTTTCCAATGAACTAATTACCAGAAATATGTCATTGATGCGTCATAAAAGCTTTTTGAAGGGGACGTATAATTTCCATATTAGGTAGTACAATTTAAATATATTAATTGATCACTTTTTCTATGAGAGATTATAACACTTCTTAGTGAAGAATGTAAACTTTGAAGATGTGGATGCATTGCCATTGGTTCAAAGTTTCTGTTCTAAATAGTTATGTTTTGAGTAAAGTAATTATTTGTAAGTGAATTTTTTTACTTCTATAAACTAGTAGTGCCTAGAATGATGTACTAAGTTTGAAATCTGCTTTTTATTTACAGATAGTTTCAAAACTAGGTAGGTAGATAATGAAGTCTGGTATTAACGCATTTCAAAAGAATAGCTTTCAGCTTCAGTGGGAGATGTTTTTATCACTTCTATCAAATTATATATAATTAACTAAACTACTAACACTTCATATAGTAAAATTTTAAGCGTTTATATATCATTATTTGTAGCTCCTCACCTATTGATTTAATGTGTCTCTGCCAATTTGATCAAAATTTCTTAATTTCAGGTTTGTCGGCAATTCTTTTTACGTACTCTTGATGTGTCGGAGAAATCAACTCGCATTGTCCTGACTAAGAAAATGAAGGGAGAGTTTGGCAAAATAGATGACAGTTTTGCTGCTGACAAGTCAAAGACACGAACAACTTCAAGTCGCAGTAAAAGAATAGTGGCCATTAACAAAGACGCTGAACTTTATGAATATTGATTTCTATTTGAAATAAACTGTTCGTAATAGGTTTATTGTAGGTCTCCTATCGATAGACGTTTATTCTAGGATTATTATATGATCTTAAAGAGTAATTAGACAACTAAAAAAATTGTTGAAATAAATTAATTCTACTTAGCTCTATTTAGTAATTTATTTTACCAGTAGTCTCTGTATCTTGAGTATAACAATACTTTTTTTTTTTATTAGCAGTTTCTCATATTTCGAAAATATTAATATTCACAAGAAAGAGAAAATAACAACTCTCTAGGTACATTTATTCATAAACATTCCTATAAAAAATTCTACAGATTATTTGTAAGCTTAGTTATGAATGCTGTTACCACAGAAAAGTCAAAGTGAAAGAATAACAAATGGAAGTTTCTGAAAATAAAGCAATACAATTTTTTAACAATCACTTGCCCCTTTTAATTCCCTAGCGATAATTATAAAGTAGCTAAATGTACAGAAGTAACGCATCCTTCGACATGAAAAATAGTACAAAAATATAAGACTGATGAGTAAAATTAATGTTAACAGTTTAAATATAGCTATGGTAATTTTATGAAATGTAGTTAGCTTTACAATATTGTTAGTTAAGGTAATAAATTAAAATATTTCCTATTTGAATTCAACTTGCAGAGCTACAATAAGCTCCCCTGAATTCACTATGGACAATTATTAATTTAGAGAACTTGATGTCTAGGTACTGTAAAAGCTGAACTCTAGAGAAATTAAATGCAAAAGATATATCTTTGTAGGAGGAAGAAGACACAATAGATATACAAACTTTGTGCACTTACAATAATGAAGTGTATCCAGAATTTCTTACTGCAAAGTAAACAAAAGTGTACAAAAAAATAATCCCATCACTTTTTACAGGCTGTAATATTTTTCATCTAAATACATATTCTCCATCTAGCGAGAATATTTCTTTTTCTACAATCGCAACTTTAAATTGAAAAGGTAATTATAAATTAATATGCAACCTAATAAACTAAATAAAAAAAAACAGTCAGTGACCGAAAACAAATCGGAGAACCATCAATGGAATAACAAGCTTCTAAGAAGCACACACACTATTTCCAATGAACAGATCTACCTAATATCATCTTTTCCATACAGTAGGTCAACAGAGTCCTAAATCAGAAAACTTTTGTGAAAAAAAAATGAAATTAACTCGTACCTAACTTAACAAACCAAACCTTACTCTAATAAAGTGATTGAGTCTATAAAGTCTCTAGGATCAATGAGAGTGGCCTGCCTCTTCCATGATGGAAATCATGTGCATCAGACCCACGCCTGTGGAGAGGGCAAAGATCTGCAGAATGCTGTCCTTCAGACCACTCTGCTCTAACAGCTCAGGGATGACGGAGACTGTGGCGATGTAAATGAAACCACCAGCGGTGAAGGGAAGAATCCAAGCTATGGTTTCAGCATCTGAAAGTAACAAGAAATAAATGGAGAACCAAATACATAATTGGAACATAAAGAGTAACGCGTCAATAAATGAGATTGGAAATTAATAAATTTAAATCAGAATAATGTAAGCATTCTTTTAAAACTCTAATCCAATATCCACCTTCTCAATAACACGATTTCTAAGTAGCTATTAGTAGTTATCAAATTATTTAGTCTAGCAGTAAATTTAAGATTAGCTACTCATCTTAGAAAGTTAGTAGACTTCATTTCATTATTAGCTAACTGCACAAAATTTGCTAATTTCACAAATCAGTTTTCAATTTTTTAAATTATATAAATTTGTAAACAGAGAACTTTAGAATGAACGATCATTAAATTAGCAATATTATTCTAGGTTTTCGATATAGATTTTATCGCCCTCAATAAAATAGAAGTCGAATTTCTTTTTGAAATGAGAAAATAGTAGCTACAATAAAAAAAAATACAATTTAGCTAGCTAGTAACATAGTAGCTACACCTTTGTGATTTTCCTGATTTAATTAAAATGAATCTAACATAGAACACCTGTACTATAACATCCAACAGCTATCCTTCAATGATTGTATTGAATAGTTAGTCTTGCTGTATCAATTGACTAGCTAAATCTCACTGCTACAATTGCTGATCAATCATTTCACTGGATGCCAATAAAATTATATATTTGAATATTTCTGTGTTCGAAGCTACAATTCAATACTAATATATTAAATTGGCATTAAGCCAAGCTGCCTTATTCATTGACTTTTAAGATAGCTAATATAAGAGACAACTAAATCTATAGAAGATTACAATCAGCCCTAAGATTATAGAACGTAACATGAGGATATCTCAATACGGTGAATGAGTTAGGATGTAATTGTAGCCTCTACAGTGAACAAATTTCTTTTAGTGTGCAATGAATTGCCTTAGTTTTAGAAAACTGGAGGCAATTTTCTGAGAATTTGTTCAGTATAGACTCATAGAGGCTAAATTCTATCTCATCAATGTAGCTATTAGGAGTTCTACTGTAGTAGGTTACTCACCAGCTCCATCTACCATTAGAGAGATGGCTGTGCCAGAGAGAGCACCAACAGCAGTCACCATTTGAAGCATCATTGCCTGCAACACAAACAACAGTTAATTAACTATTTCGAGAGACTTACATGTAATACCACAGCTTTAACAGAATATAAATAACTAGGTAGCTATTTACCTAATAATAAAATAATCAATAGCTAACAAACTAATTTGTTAGCTACTAACTATCAGATACTCTTTCTAAAGAGAACAAGCGATATCTCAAAATATTGTTTTGATAGCTATATTGTTCTTCTTCTTGTTAATTATTGTACCACTTCAATAACTTCTTCAAGGCACTAATTCTCCAAATTTAGTTTCATACCAATAGCTACATCTGTGGACTGTGATTTAGAATTTGTCTAATTGATTTAGGTAACTTTCAACACTCTATTGAAATTAGTCAACAGTTTGCTACAGCTAGATTTTGTAGTTAGGTATAGATGAAGTGTATTGAATGAGATGCTTACATTTCTTTTGGAGCATCCACTCTGTACCAAAATAGCATAGTCTCCAATTTCATGAGGTATTTCATGTAAAAAGATAGTGAGAGTGGTGACTATTCCAACTGATCTTCCTGCAAGGAATGATGCTCCAATGGCCAAACCATCAGTGATATTATGTGTGAAATCAGCAGCCAAGTTTAGGTATCCAGCAACTTTAATATCTGAAATGCAATTAAATAATATTACAAATGTAGCTATACGGAACAAATAAAACAAACATTATGCAATATCATATAAATATGTAATTAGCTAATTGAAAGAGAACTAAAGAAATAGCTACAGGTTGCCATCATTCAAATACCTTGTGCAGGAGTCACTTCCTTATTCTTTGATTTGTCTCCTTTCTTCTTGTTTGCATCTCCAGTGACAGGACCATGTGAATGCCCATGTCCTCCTTTGAATAAACGAACAAATTTCTCGACAATTAGGAACGTCATGATTCCCCCCAGTACGCACATGCCAATGGAAGAGTCATGGCTGTGGCCACCAGCGTCATGAGAGTGTGAGTGACTGTGTTTGTTTTTCTCTTGCTGTGCCAGAAGTGCATGAGGAATAAGGTGCAGAAAAGCATCACCTAAAAGTCCACCAGAAGCAAAGGCCAGTAGCAGTTTCAGGTATGGTTTATTTTTCTCAGAGTTATCAATTGGAATTGCAAATAATATTAAGAAAGGAGCCACACTGATTAATATGGTTGCAGTGAAGGCTTCCACCCAAATGTTGGGATTAGGTTGAATTTTTGATGAGGGAATTTTTTCATCTTCATTCACATTTGCTTGTTTGGAATATTTGAAAGCTGGATTTTCATCATGACTGTGTCCATGACTATGACCTTCATCATGACTATGTCCATGACTTTGAACAATTGTTGGAAAAGATAAAAATATCCATGAAAATAATAATACTGTTAAAGCTACCCGTAAAAAATCCTTAATCACTCCCATTATAGCAAATATATTTCTATAACTAAATCAGGTTTCTCATGAATGTGAAAGGATTTATTCTGAAATAGAGAAAACATTAAAAATGAAATAAATTAGCCACTCGTTATCAATGGCCAGTGCTCTCCAATTGGTTCATCGAACCTTAATGGAGTGATACTGGCCATTCTGGAGAACTGGTAAATTGTTTGTAGAGATCTCTTATTTTATGCACAGTAGCTAAAATGAATGTAAGTATAAGAATTAATTCAAAATTGTTCATAGTAAAAATCTCAAATAGCTATCTCCCATATTCTGCAGATTAACTCTGGAAAATTCTAAAGGCCAACAAATTAATACTTTAAAGGCAAAATACTGTATATTAAAAGTGCCCTTTAATTTATTATTCCATAGAAAGTCTGGAGAGCTCCAACTGAAAATCATTTATTCGTCAGAAAAGAACCAATTTTCCAAAGTACCATGAAATAAACACACCATTTAATAGTCATTTAGATTTTGATATCTTCCTCACTGTTTATCTAGGGTTGCCAGAGGTCTGGCTTTTGGCCGAACTGCATGATTTTAAAGTCTGTGTCCTGCATTCAGCGGCCGGAGCGACTCCAAACAGGACACCATTTCCTCTTACTTTTTTTGACATTGAGAAATATCGGTAAAATATTATCTAAACAATGTAATATTTTTATCGTTAAAATAATAAGAAACTAATTGCAAAATGTTTAATTAGATAAATTTGACTATTTACATAGGTATATATAAAATTATAAATTGATGTATTACAGTATCAAACATGTTGTGCATGATAATTACTTATCAGACAGCCGACAGGTAATTAAAATTACATGTAGCTAGTGGGTGGATCTAGTCTGCAAAGCATGCACTATCAGTCTCCAGATATTTAATTTATGGGGAAATTTCTCTCCCAAGATTTTCAAATTTCTCTCCAAAATGGCCAAAAATCTCAAAATACTCTCCAATAATCACAAGTAAACATAGGTATTAATTGGAAAATTGTCCCCGGATAATTCAGGAGACTAATTTCAAGGCCTCAATAGTCGCAGGATAAACTTCACAACTTCATGTATCTTTTGCAGACTGCCCTACCAAAATAAGAGCAGTGCATGCTATAGTTCATTACTTTATGTTTTTAAAGAATAAAAGTGTTTTGAAGTCATGACGTTTCTGTTGTTAGAGTGTCACAATTTACCTGCTAGACAAGCTGACCCTAGTTTCAGAGAATGTTTATTGAGTCATCAATATATCTTTTTTTTTCAAAAATAAGTCAACAAACATAAGTAATGCAGTCGCCAGTCGTCAAAATTTAATTCCAATTTTGAACGTCGACAGTCGTCAATACCTATATTATTATAACTACCTAATTATCAAAATAAACATACCTTGATAGCTATATATATATATATAGGTAAATAATTGAGAGCTTATCTGCCAATCAGAGAGAGGCATACAACTGATACCAGTCAATCACAGAGAGGCATACCTTGATGTCATAGGCTATATTACAAACATACATAAAAGATACAAGCTGGTATAATATGCCAGTCTGCAGAATGCTTCTTTTCTCCCGCCGAGATTTAAATTTGAGAGACGGTTACTCTCCAACTCTCAGTAGCAGATTCAGAATTTCCTGCATCTATATTAATGGTAACATAGGAATTAATTCAAAATCCCCCGCAGCTAAATTAATGGTAACATAGGAATTAATTCAAGATCTCCCCCAGAGATCTCAAATTTCTAAAATTCTATTAAAAACTCCCGCAGAGAGTCTTGGAAAAATGTCCCATATTTTGTAGACTGTATAATATGTAATTATGAATTAACTGACAAGTGACAACTACCAATGAATTTTTAAGGAGAACTGAAGCAGAATAGACCAAGACCATTGTTGATAGTCAACTCCATTATTCCATAGACTTTCTTTCATAGTTATTTTCTTTTTTCGATAATTAGTCAGAGAGCATCAAATTAAACTGACAACATCATTCATTATTCATAACAAATGATTGCAATCTTTTACAGAAAACTATTATACATCACGCCATATCAAAACAAAATTGCGGCTTTGTTTAAATTTCAACAAACATGCATTCCGCCGTTCATGATTCCTGCGTCGCCAGTCTGCAGAATGTGTCTTTTCTCCATCGAGACTTTAATTTGAGAGAAATTTACTCTCTGACTCTCAGCAGCAGATTCAGAATCTCCCACAGCTAAATTAATGGTAACATAGGAATTAATTCAAAAACTCCCGCAGCTAAATTAATGGTAACATAGGAATTAATTCAAGATCTCCCGCAGAGATCTCAAATTTCTAAAAATTCAATCAAACACTCCCGCAGAGAGTCTTGGAAAAATGTTCCATATTCTGCAGACTGGCTGCGTCGACAATCCATATATAGGAAAGATTCTTATTTTCACAAATTTTGAGTCGACAATCAATCAGCGCTTGGTAGATACTCTTAAACCAGTCTGTATTTGGTACACAAAATTCCACTGACTTTTTGAAAAAACTGAAAAATACACCACAAATTTCCAGTAATTTGGCTGATCCCCAGTCTGCAAAGGAAGCACCATCAGTCTCCAGATATTCAATTCTTGGTGCAATTTCTCTCCAAAGATTTCCAAATTTCTCTCCAAAATGGTCAAAAATCTCAAAATTCTCTCCACTAATTACATGTAAATGTAGGAATTAATTAGTAAATTGTTGCCAGATAATTCAGGAGACTAATTTCAAGGCCTCAATAGTTGCTGGATAAACTTCACCACTTCATGCATCTTTTGCAGACTGGGCTGATCCACCAACATTTTACCCATTTTTTCACCAAAGATTAATTAATTAATAGGAATAATTAATAGATAGCTAAAAATCCACCAACTTTGTCAGAATATTATTTTCAATGGAGAAAAATTCCACCGACAAGTCAGTGGAATTTACCATGGAATACAGATTGGCCAGTCTGCAGAATATGGAACATTTTTCCAAGACTCTCTGCAGGAGTTTAGTTTATGATTAAATTTTTAGAAATTGGAGATCTCTGCAGGAGATTTTGAATTAATTCCTATGTTATCATTAATTTAGCAGCGGGAGATTCTGAATCTGCTACTGAGAGTCAGAGGAAAGAGAGTAACTGTCTCAGTTACAGTGTCTGTGTCTCTCAGACTCTCCAATTAAAATCTCTGCAGGAGAAGAGACACATTCTGCAGACTGGCAAATTGGCTCTTAAACTAGGAAGTTGACCCTACTTTTACTTGTAGTCTTGTAACTCTTGTTTGAATAAAATTCATCCGATAGGCGGTAGGCCCTAATCTGATTTGAAATCCAAAATGTTCCTCTAATCTAAATAGGAAATTGAGCAATTTATAATTTTTTATTATTAGAAATTAATGGTAAATTTGTGCGCACAGCGCAGCAAGCTTTAGGTCCCCCAACAATTTTCGATATTTTGGCACTTAATAAGTATAGGTTAAACTTTAAAGGAGCCATTTTAAAACTTTTTTCATGAATATTGAATACCATTTGTTGTTCAAATGCTTTGTTTTCGAGATAAAGCGCATTTAAGTTTTTGGTAGGAATAACATTGAGTTTGTAAAATTGTAGAAAACAGTAAACACAAGGCTTTCTGCCTTTTAGATATTAATGACATGAAATCTTAGTGCCATGAAACTGGCCAGTCTGTATTTGGTGCATGGAACTCCACCGACATGCCTTATATAGGAATAATTCCACCGAAAAAGTCACTATATTTTTGCCAATTCCACCGCCATGAGCAGGAAAATTAAGTTGTGCCTCCGCCACTGTATGTTAAATTACAAAATTCCACCGACTAGTTAGGAAGAAATCTTTCAGGACAATTCAAACTAGTAATAAAAGTTCAAATCAGTGTAATTATTACTTATTACAGTTTAAATCATAGTATTTTATTTAATTATCAAAATAGAGTAGCTACCTATTACTACCAAGCTAACTAAGCTGTCTAAGTATACTGTATAGCCAGCCTAAGCCAGGTACCTAATATCATTTGCCAGTTTGCCACCAAATTCTAAAATTCTTTTTCTTCTTATCTTAAGAATCAGTAGAAAATCAGACAGACTGGTACCATAATATTGCAAGCTTGTTTTTGTTTACCTTAATATTTTTCTGATAACATCTTCTACAGTTTTCATCATAGTATTTTATTTATTTAATGCAAGATAGTACCTAGGTATACAGAATGATAATATCAATTATCATACCTAGTTTGCTACCACATTTCCAGTAACCATTAGGTACCGTAAAACTATTCTTTTTCTCTTTTGAATCAAAAGAAAACCAGACCATTGAAGTCTCACAGAAACCCTGAATAGCATCTTTGGTTAAAGAATAAAAACAAAAGAAATAGGCTACCTAATAATAATTATGATATTGCTAGTTTCTTTCTTAGGAATGTATAGGACCGAAGATGTGAAACTGATTGATAATTCATAAGTTAGCTACCCTAGTACCTACGTACATTCTTTCAGTTTAATATATTTACTCAAAATACCTAATTGAATGAACAGTAATGTTTAAACTAGTGCTTTATAATTTATCATATTCAAATCTAAATTTTCCGATCGTATTATTTCTTAAATATTAGGCTAATTGTAAATACTTAAAAACATGTACAAGTCCAGACAATTGTCCCATACATGTCTAGAACCGAAAATCTTAAATTAAAACAATTAGCTGTACTTATAATAGGAAGGTATTTTGTGTTAATTAGGTATACTGTATATTTTGATTTACCATTATTCTTAATACTCTGCTTATATTCATTGAATAGCTATAACTTTTTCTATATTTAACCAGTTCAATACATGTTCAAGTGTTAAGAATATCACGTCATCCTGACAGCCATTTTGTTTATTAACTTATGTATGTGAACTTCTGATTTAAATATTTTAATCATACGTTTTTAAAACTTTATAAATTCTTACTTACCTAATAATGATTATGTAATTTCTATTTAAATTGTTATCCATGATACTAAATAAAGAGTTAAAATAAGTAGGTAAATAGGTTTATATTTCTGTGATCGAAAATGTGGAACCGTACAATAATTCAAAGTACCTACTTCCAGTGATTTACACTATTACCTTGCCACGATTTAAATACGCTGTACATTAATAAACTTTATTTAATGTGCAGTGTAATTAAACCTTG